>JAQIWH010002227.1:0-25852 GCA_034695005.1 Cryptops parisi | reverse complement strand
AAATACCTCCCAAAAATCTTGTAAATATGCAATAAAACATAAAAATCACAGAAATATGCATTTATTAGAAAAGTGACGGAAATAGGCATTGATTTGAAAAAGTACTCAAAATATGCAATTGCATATGCATCTATGCAAATGCATAAACATCCGGGCACTACTCATCAGTAATGCGATAGCTAATCTCAACACACTGCCTCAAAACGAACGGGCCAAGACGCTTCGACACGCGTATGCGTCCAAACCGAACGTACCCTATATCGTATAAATGTTATAATATATAGGTATAGGGTGTCCACCCTAACATTGCCATTCAATAAATCAGGAGACGCTAAGTTTTACGGTGGACACCCTGTATATTTTTTTTGTATGGATTGGTTCCAGCAGTGGAGTGCACAATTAACTAAATCTAACGATACCTCATGATCTAACATAGTATTTTGCTAGGTTGATAGTTGTCGATATCCGGTAGATGCATTTTGAGTACCATGTACTGTAGATGCGTGTACGGTAGATGCATTTTATAAATTTTTTGACCAACCGATTAAGTCCATCAATCGTGATGGTTTTTAAACTGGTTTTATCATGAACATATTTAGTTTGTTTTTTTGTAACTCTAGTTTATTTGCGTCGTTTAGATGTTTTTTCTTTTATAAATTTGAACCTTTAACGGGTCATTATTTAATTGTGAACCAACAATTCATTACTTATTTTTGTTTCTTGATCTTTTCTTTTCATAGTTGTACAGTAGTGAGTGTTTTTTAGTTATAGAACTGTTCATCGAAAGTTATTATGTTTAAAAACAAGCCTTGTAATATTTTTAGTGTACTTTTCAATTTTAATTGTATTTTATGGCAATTTAATTTATTGCTTTCTATTGTAAAATGATATTTCTTTTTTTAGTAAGCTCAGTTTTATTTTTTTGGTTCCCTTCATTGTTTTTTTTTGGTGTTTGTTCTCGTCTTTTTGTTCATTTGAACGCAAATATACTATTATTACTATTATTATTATTATTATGTACCACCAAACTATGCTTCTGAAATACCGTCGAAAATTACTTATTTAAACTAAAAATTGGTTATTAATTAACAGCATTGCGTTAGGGCTTCGCTAGTTGAACAGTAATACAAGATGAAGGTCTAGGGTTACAGCTAAATATCGCGAGGAGAAACCATTGGTGGTATGAAAATTCTGATTGAACCATTGTAATGTATATCAGCCATGAGCTGTCCACTGAAGTTGCCGAGAGTGACTTTGAAAGTCATTTCAAGGTCATACAATTATTGATTTCCTTAATATCCATCACACAACTCACATGTGATTTAGAAGGTATTCACGAAATGATGCTTACGCATCAAACAAATCGAAAAATCGACAGATAAAAACGGAAGTTACGGACGAAACACGAACGGTTTAACAAGAAATTAAACTCAAGGGAAGCTGCAACAACATGGCCTACCTGACAACGAAGCTGAATAATAGTGAAAAACGTTGCAACCACCCCTATACAATAGTTAACTACATACGTTTACTGTTGTTTGTCTAGGAAACCGCTTATTGTTGTGAATCTGCTCAAATAACCATTCAACACATATCAACGAATAAATTGTTCCACGTGTTTGTTTCAAATAGTTTTAAAACTAGTAGCCTTGAAGATCATTTTAAGGTCATCCGATTATCAACTTCCCTAATATTTATCTTGCACACCACATGAGATTTAGAAAGATATTCACGAAACAATGCCAATGCATCAAACAGATCAAAAATCGACGAAAGTTAGTGACGAAAGAAGTACAGTATGACAGGTGAAGAAAACTCTGGGGCATCTGCAACAACATGGCCTAACTGACAATAGAGAAATGGAAAAGTTGTGGAAAAACCTGTTATACTGATGTAAGTGTTAATGCATCAGTCTAACAGGTGTTGTCACAACTCTTTACACTGCTTTCCTACTAATACATTGTCAGGTAGGTTATGTTTGTTGTGGCTTTCTCACCACTTTCCCTGTCATACCGCACTTCTATCGCCCATAACTTCAGTTTTTAGCGGTCGATTTTCGATCTGCACGCGCGTTGGCATTATTTCGTGAATACCTTCATATTTCTAAATCAAATGTAGAGTGTGAGATGGATGTTAAAGAAGTTAATAATTGGTTGGTTCTCGCAATAATTAGTGTTACCAGACTTTTGCCTCACTCCGTATTGTACAGTATGTAAATATAAACCATATAGTCATTTGAATATAATATAAAAAATATTTTTCTTATTTTGGTAATTTTGTGAACTATTTATAAGTAGATGCAATCTCTAAATATTAGACTAATGAAGAAATTAATTTAGCTGATAAAGAAAGCTAATTTCACATGACATTCTTTGAGATGTGTTACATAGAAACACTATGAAAATTGAAAACTTCATTTAATAAAACAAATAAAAACTTCATTTAATCAACCACTAGCTGCCTAATTATATTATCCGGAAAGCACTGTAAAAAAGACCTTTGGCTAACTAGACGAATTTCCGCATCTTTTAATTAAGTATTGATTGATTACCATAGGCATTGTTTTTAAAAAAATGTAAAGTATGCATTGTGCATTGATTAATTAAAGTGACACACCAAAGTTATAAAAGAATTCTTCGAAAGCTGTTATCTAATTAAAATGTCATCCATTAAAAACCAGTTTCAACTATTTTTGTGATCACCGATTTTATGTTTGTCAAGTTAACTAGGTGACATCATAGACTGCACATCACAATTCATTTAATATTCAGTTATAATATAGTACAACATTGCATATTTTGTTTTCCACTGACATTACTTGGAATTATAATAAGACATCAAAATTTCAAATTGATTTAGAAATCGGCTTCCATCATCATCAATGGATTGCTAAATAGTATTCAAAAACAAACTGAACAAAGTGATAAATCGTATTAACCGAATATCAAATATATATATAAAACAAAATGTTAAACACTATTAGCACTATGACATAAGTATTAAAGGAATGTTTGTTTGTTATTTTTTTTAAATAGTTAAGGCATTAACATAAGTCAATACCTTAAAGAAAAATTAAATAAATTCTCGTTACTTCTTCGTATTCGGAAGTAAATGTTAATCATAAAAAAACTTTTTTTTTCATATCATTAACCTAGATAGTAAAGGTTTGATCAAAATCGGTTTGTTTTTTGTTTTTTTAGCAAGTGAAGATACAAATGGTACAATATGTGGTAAAGTTCCTTACACAACGTGCTAAAGAGTAAACATTCAAAATTTTCACAGCATGGAAATGATGAAAGCTTTGATTATTATTAATTAATTAGTTAATTATTCTTTTGCCGTTGACAGCAGCAATCGAGTGCATATTGAAATCTAGTTTATCACATGATAAAAGGTGAAGAACTTTCCTCAATTCGCTGAGCTTAGGGAGCACTAAATAGTAAATAGTAGTAGTGGTACTAGTTAGTAGCAGTAGTAGTAGTAGTGGTTTAAATTTGGCAACATCTATTGGTCTCTCTACATTATTGCATTTTATGAGAATGAAAAAAGTCGTGAAGAAGAGGGTTACAAATATTAATAATAATAATAATCCAAGGCGTTGACTAGACCTTTTAGTAGTAGTAGTAGTAAGCGACAACACTTTTTTTTTGTTCCAGAGAGAGAGATAGAGATAGAGAAGAGTCCGGATAAACACTGATCATCGACGACGACCATGACGAGACGAAGACTCGGTAGCAAGTCCATCGGTCGCCAACGGAGGAGCAACTCCTCGGATATATTAAGAGATCTCGAGGTTGAGTTTGCTGATTGGTTAAGAAGACAGAGGAACTTCTTGGCTCAAAACTTGTCTGATGCAGGTGCAAACTAAACAGCAAAAAGAGGCTACAAACTGGCTACTAGGTGGAGGAAATTTTATTTTTGCTCGGTGGAAACTTTTGACACTGATCTATAGCTGTTCTCTATGGCACGAAAGAGAAATCACTCGAGATGAGAAAGTCAACTGGAGATGTGGCGTAGAAGGGACAAAATGAGTCTGAGAGCACGTGGGACGAAGAGGACGAGGAGGAGGAGGAGGAGAAAAAGGTTTTTTGTTTTTCTATTACCTAGAGAACAGTACATAGAGTTTGATCACTAAGGAACGCACTTTCAAGTTTGTGTCCATAGAAGTGGCAAAGAGCACAGCTGTTCTGGAAACGGTCTCTTTCTTTCGGATTACTACAGTGTATCCAAGGCTCACTGTGCTTCACTCGATCCAACGAGCAAGTTACTTCACAGTCCCTTGAACTGAAAATAAAACAAAATTGTTCAACTATTTTGTACAGCACCCAATTGTTTGAAACATTAAGCAGATAGTCTTTTACTCTTTATATTAGCTTCACATAGTAAGTGAGTGTGTTGTGAGTTTGTGAGTAAGCGGACTGAGAATTGAACGTATACTGTCATCTACCTTCGTTTATGAGAATATAGGTATACTCCAATGTACCAAAAAAAACGCATAAAACGAAAACCGCAGAAGTCTATTGCATAAATCAAAAACTGATAAGTCCAATGTAAAATGAAAATCGCATATATAAATAAATAGATCGAAACTTGCAAAAATAAAAAATGGAGTTACTCAAAACTCGCATAAATCAAATATCTAATGACTTAAAACTCGCATAAATTGAATATCGAATTACTGAAAGATTGCATAAATTTTAATTCGCATAAATCAAAATTCGCAGAAATCGAAACGTGCAGAATTCAAAAATGGATTCTTTACATTATGTACGTACATAAGTAAGCCTATATCTGTATATGACAGTATATAAACAGTATTCTTAAAACATAGTACTTGTTTATTAGTATGCTATGTTTATTATTATGGTAGTAGAAGGAAAGGTGAAGTGTGGATATGTGTAGTCACATTATGTGACTAGGCAGACCTGCAGTCATACTATGATGACTACAATTAATATCGCGAGATCTGACACACACACACACACATCCATTGTTAAAAAGTGGAAACATGTACCATGGCACCTCTTTGACTCATGTACAGTATATTGAATATTGTACAGAAAATTGAAATTTCATATACACAAATTGCAAATAAATGCAACATGGTATATAAATTCAAATATTTAATAAAAAAAATAAATGTCAAGCTTACCATATAAACGGCACGTTAAAGTGCTCCATCCAGAATTTCCAGCAGTGACCTCAGGTGTGTGTAAAGCCCGTGTATTTTTTCCTTACAAATAGTCAACATGTTCACATTGATTTGTGATTTCTAGCAAAAGCTATCATAGTTTTGGAAAAAAGAGGTTTTAGAAGGTTTAACGATGAAATGACAACATTGCTGAATTCCATGAAAAGCAACTATCATAGAAATACTGTCGGTATTTTTATTTTATTAATTTATCTAGCAAAGCGTGAAAAGAGGTTGACCTTTTTTGAGCAAGGAAAGGATCAGGTTTGAGTTGCTAGCACCAAACTGTTTCCCAATTCTGCCGATCAAAACAGGAAAATATTTTTTTTTTTTGCAAAAAAGTAATGCCAATTCTGGGGGGTTTCAATAATTGACATACGTAATCACAACAGCGGAACATGTAAGAAAATTTGTAAAACTCAACAAGGACTTCATAGACACCGTCGACTTCTTCGGTCATTGGCGTCACTTCAGTGTAATGAAAATCAATGTTGCGAATGATAAGAAAAAATTCTATTTGAAAAACAATGATAATAAATATGACATAAGTAGAACATTACTACAACTTATCATGAATTGCAACTGTGATAAGATGTTCACTGTGACAGCGTGTTGCCAAGATGCGAATTAACTCTATGCCAAAGTTGATTGGATATTGAGCTGCATTGTTATCTCTTTATATAAAAGACACTTTCTGGAACGATCCCAGAAAGCATTGCGATGTCCCAGTTAGCATTGCATGAGCCTGAGGCGCATTTTGCACTGCACACATGCCTCCCAGTCGCGCATTGCATTGCGGGAGAAACAAATGTGCAGGAAAAACAAAGAGCAAGACGTGAGTAGTCAATAAAGCTAGGTGTTAGTAGTCGATCGGCACTAGAGTAACCCAACATTTCCTGATAGACGGCGAATTGAAATAAATAAAGTCAGAAACCTATTGTTTTGACGTTTTGTACTTTTGCACTGTTCATAATAAACGCACGATGGGGATTAATCAAGATGAATTACTTTGCAACTTGTCATAGCTGAAGTGAACATCTCAGTTAGCTAATTAAGTTCATAGGCTTACATGAAAATAGATTTGAGCGATGGCTTTCTGAATCCTACGATGAGTAGAGAGACAAGGCCTGCACAATTTTTGGGTCTTGCTTCGATCCCTCTTTGAATTCTTCCAAACTCAACTTCTGATCTTGGTTCTAGAATGACAATTACAAAGACAATGTAGAATCATTCATTGAACAAAATATAAAATTTTATGCCTATTTGTAGAAAGTGGTTATTCTAAAAATTAACAAACTAAAATAACTGTTCACACTTTTTTTTTTAATCTTAAAATGACTAAGCACAATTCGACAAGAATAATACGAGTGTTTTGTAATTTAATGAACTTATGTAGAGTACCGGTAGTAAATAATAATAAAATTTCGTATATTTACTTTATCCATCTGAGAAAATATTTGTTCTACTCGTTTCTCTGGCGTGTTATCTTCGTCACCACCTTCACCTTGATTTCCCTATAAAACAATTCGCAAATTAATAGTAAGAATAACCCAGATCTGTAAATCTTGTACGTGTGCCTCATAACCGCTTTGAGTTTTGGCATTCTGTTACTAGATGGAGTTGGTTGGTTGCACATTATTTAATGTTCACTTTCTATCATAATAACAGCCTTCCCCCACTATAGCCCAGGCTAACTACTAGTTAAAAAGGAATAATTAAAAAAACATACTATTTTCAAAACTGAAAAGCAAAATAACAATCTTTACAATCTGATGAAATACAATCACAACAAGTAACAATCTGAATGTTGAACTTATATACATTATCTAAGCTATAGGTTAGATAATGTCACATGCCAGTACATCTCATATTATCGCACAAGCATAACATACTAGAAGTAGTAGACCCATGCTGTAGCACGGGAATAGGAATTCCAGGTTAGTAATACCAACTTCAACTACAGCATTAAAAAACATTGTACTTTTTTATGTTTGCGACCAACCGACCAACTCCATCTAGTGACAAGATGCTACAAAACGCGTTTATGAGACTCGAATAGATCTGGGTAATTATTATCACAAAAATCATATATATAATATAATCGAATATCATTACTGGAGGGTGTTAAAACAATAAAACAAAAACTTACCACCATCTGATAAATGGCATCGACTATATTAAACATTTCTTCTTTCGTAATGTAGCCATCATTATCGACATCATAAAGTTTGAACGCCCCTGTTGAAAATAATGAAGAAAAAAACACATCAATATTTGTGCTAAAAACCAATTTCTCAAAACAGAAAATTATACGCCATGAATAAGAAGAAAGAAGAAAAAACATTTACGAAACATTTCAGTTATTGAAAGTAAACAGCATAAAATACACACCATGACTCAATGTGTCACAAAATCAATAATAAAAAAAAACAAGACACGCACATTTGTTGCGCATGAAATGCTATTCGTTGCCCTTTTCGCTACAATTTAAAATCGATTTTTCCTATCATTTGCAGCTCATTAATTCTGAATAATTTGAAATAAACAGCGGCGTTCTGTATTTTTCCGAGCCAATCTATTCACCATCCGTTTGAGAGCGCCTAGTCGTCTACTCTACGACAAAATAGGGTTAAATTAAAACTGTCGTCTGGTGTTTTTAAATCCAACATTATAAGTATGATTTTTAGGACTACGAACAAATTTCCCCGGATTGTCATTTCAACAACTACGTATAGCCACCACTATATGGAAGCGAAAATGCCATCATAAAATGGTTCAAGCACCAAGTCCATTGCACCAAAAACCAAAAAATAAAAATAAAAATAATAAAAAGAGAACACCACTTGCAACCATATGTCAAAATCCCACAGAGGGCATACGCTTTTAACATTGCGCGAGGTGTATAAACAGCTAAGCCTCCGCCGGGGCCATTTCGATCAAACCCGTAATAATTTATTATTCACCTGTTTCAAATACAGGCTAAATGCAAGTTCAGCACCAGCTTTAGTAGAGAACCACTCAACAAATCTAACCCAAAGAACAAAAAATAAAATCTTTTCCCCAGAGACCAGAAAAAAATGTCGGTTTCTTTTTGCTCAAATCCGATCGATGGCAGTGCCGACTGAACGACTATTTACACTAGCCACCGTGAAGACTTTTTTTTTTGGTAGGTAGTGATTGGGATTTCCTAAAGCTGCTGGGAAGGTGTATCTCCATTTAATGAAGGTCCGCCTTCTTGGAAATAGGTTTCGACCATCCACACCAGAGTGAAAAATGGTTCCACTCATTCTTAGCCTTGATGGTGGCAAGTACCAAAAGGTCAAGACGGGTTCCTTCTGAGACCTACGACGACGACACTTCTTAAAGGTATTGGTCATGGAAAAACGCTATATTGCTTCTGACATTCCATGTTTTTTCCAGAAAATAATATTCTCGATGGTCTATATCGGAAATCGAACTTCCGATGATGCTGTGTGTGTGCATCATAGGTCGAATTCGTTTGTTATTGGACAGCATTTGTAAGTATCGAAAATATAAAATTTTTATCGTGCTTCAAGGGTTTTCCCTATGCACTTTCACATTCAGAAAAAAAAAGTTATTAATTCGGATGTTGGTTCGAATCAAACAGAACAACTAATCAATCGTATCAATAGAAAAATTATGAACGTTAAAAATGATTACATTTCCAATCGTCATTCTATCACAAAGAGGGACGTGTCTTATAATTTACTGTCCAAGAAAAAAAAGGGTCCCATGTGAATTATATAAATAATATTAACAAACTATTTTTTTTTTAAATATACAAGAATGCAGTAATTTGAAACAAAAGAAAATCGATTTTATTATTTTTAAACAAATCGATTTTCAAGTACGAATTCGACATTTTAGTAAAAAACCGATGTCCTAATAAAAATTCATTATTTTCAGGGGGAAGAAGAAAGAATGGTTTTACGAAAACATAGTTTAGTGAAAAATCGATATCCTTTTCAAACAAATAAATTTACTTCTGAATAATTTGTGTGGAAACAAATTTTCATAAATTAATCGTTTATAGTAAAAAAAAAATATTATTTTTTGAACCAACGTATTTGAAGAAAACAAACCCGAATAATTCGTGAAATCTTTATTTTGGTATTCACCACGTTTTAAATCCACGCAGGTTTACTATAGCAACCAAGGTAAACAATGATATCCACAGGAAGCACACGTCGCCGCTAGGCGGCATATGCTTCCCGTGGCAATTAAGGCAATCATCAATTCAATTCAGGGCAATCATCTAGTAAATTATAAATTCTGAGACAGCACGTGTAATCAAAACTCTTCAAAACAACAAACTCTTCAAACAACAAAACTCTTCAGTGCAAGTTGTTATTTGCACTGAATTCGATATGTTTTGGAGCAAATAGCTTGTAAAGGTGCGTTTCGCACTGATAGCAGCATGTTTTCATCAAAACGCTTCCAAACAAATAAATTCCGAAACTTTTTGATCATTCTGAACTGTGAAAAAAAAAGGCCACACAAATGTGATCTACAGTGGTATAATTGTCATTGGATTCGCAAAATAAATTAAAATTTACAGTCTCCGACTTTAGGCCACCGAGGTGGACGATGTATCATTTCGATATGAATTTAGTGACACCAACTACACAATAGATAAATTCCATACTTAATGAAGCAAACAATGTTAACTGATGTGTCAAACAGTGCATCATTTCTAATTCAACACAATAACAAGCTACGCAACATTGACATTCCTTTGTCGGGTGTCGACACCATCGAACAAAGGACAGGATTCGAATTACCAAGAGTTCGCTCTACCGTATGGGCATTTCCATTAATACCAAAATAAAAACATATATCTGTTTTAATTGTAAGAAAAAAAAAGCATCTTAAGTACTTACATGAGAGCTTTTCATCTAAGTTTCCTCTTGAAGTGATGGACAAGGCTCTTATAAACTCTTCAAACTCTATGGACCCGTCCTGGTGAATAAGGCAAAGAACAAGATTCAATCAATACATTTACCAAGAACAAGCAGATGCTCCAAAATCAATTGCAAAGCAGGAAATTACAATTTAGTGATTACATGTTGACCTAATGAAAAAATTAAAACAACGTTATCAGCCAGATCAAACACACGCGAAACCAATTCCCCACATTTTTCCTGAGTTTCGAATGACGCGACAACAATACACAACGGCATTGTAAGAAAAAATGTCAATCGATTGTACCATTATTATTGGAATTTTCATCAGGTTTGTTACCGTGCCTTTCATCTACTAAGTCTTTCGAGAATCTATCGAAAACACATTCTCTCCCCCTTAAATGGAGATATCGTATCTAGAAGAATGGTACGAGAAAAAAGAAATTTCCTATGATATAAAATTTAGGATGCTAAATGCATAATTGGATCATTCCAACATGATTATGCCAAAGTGGAATCCAAAAACTCAATGATACCTTTAGTACGTGCTGGTGTCGATATTGGAAGATCAAATAATTTTATCAACACTTAGGTATAAATAGTTTTCACCAAGTACTGTTACTACTAACAATCATGAATTGGTCAATTTGACCATCAAATAATAATATTTTATTTTATTTTATTTTGTTATATAAAATAGAATAAATAAATGAATATACCACATAAAATAACACAACGCTATGTTTTGGTGCGAATCGCTCGAAAACGTGCTTTTCGCACGAGTTCAGCACGTTTTGAATGAATCGTTTCAAAACGAGCTCTAGTTACACTGAATTAGCTATGTTTTGGGACAAAATTGAACTTTTCGCACCGCAAACATAATTACAAACATAAATTTTATAGTAGATTTCAACAAAGTAAACACATCAACTTGTGATCATGTATAATAAAAGAGAAAAATAATTTACAAAATATGAATATTAATGACATTTTTAATATTTCTTAGAATTAAATTCGTAACCAGGAAATTTCGAAGGGACAAATGCAATTCCGCCCCAAGCTGGTAACCTCTACAGCAGGTTACCAACAACAAAATTACATACCTGCTGCCGAGGTTACCAGCTTGGGAGGGGGGGGGGGAATTGCATTTGTCCCTTCAAAATTTCCTAGTTTCATTCTAAAAAATTAGTCTATCGAACCAGATTGGAAAAAGCTAGCAGGCTGGAACCATCTAACACTCACTCAATGTGAGCCCGGATAAAGGTTAAAGAAGAGTTTATTGGGCTTCCACTTCATCTGCCCCAGTAGCTAGAGTCTTGTCGCGTATACGAGAGGTCCCTGGTTCGATCCAGGCTGGGACAAGGATTTTTTCGATCCTTGTTTTCTATTCAAAATTTGACATTGTTCCGATCTGGTAGGGTTTTTGTGTTTTTTGTTAAGGTGTTCGTCGGTTGAGAATTTCTGATTTGCAAAGTTCACCAAAATTCATGTCATGTTTCAATAGTAAAGAACGAATATCTAATACTATTGCTATGTTTAATACGATAATACTGAATGCTTAGTTCTGTATTATCCGTATCATCGTCAATTTAGGTATCTATACTCCCATTCGTTCTGTCTTAACTTCTAACTATACCTCAGCTTTTCGGAAAATATCAAATTCTGTCTTTCACAACATTTTACCAATTTTGTTTAGTATTGCATAACAAATAAAGTTTTGGCTCCTAGTTATGTTTACCATCGTATATAATCCCAATACCCTTGCAAATGTTCACTTCTGTTTGCATATTTCTGTCACGAAATATCCCCAAACTTGTTTGTTGTTTTTTTTTAATGGGAAAACTACTAAGGTCTTGCAGCAAGGTTGAAATTATCGGGAGCGTGGCACAATGTTTGCAAAGATATAAACGGCAGCCATCAAAAGTTGATTCTCCAATCTCACCCGAATAAGTACCTAATAAACTCTCCATTAAAAAAATTCTTGCTTGGCATGTTTACAGAGGTAACAAATGGCCTTGCTTCCGATAGCGGCCACCGAACATCTAGCATTCCGCACTGCCATTTATTATTATGTCCCTCTTAAATTTTGATCCCCTTTTCACTGTTTTACGGCACAGAAATGTTTCAAATTGAAAAAAATAAATAATAACATAAAAACAAGCAAACCATTAGCCATGTAGGTTTCAGCTAACTAGTATTCTAAACTACAGTAGAACCGTGCTGTTGCACGGGGGCATGAGATAGGAGATCCGAGTATTACACAAACCTTAGATTCATAACTACAAAACTAACATACAGTATTTGCACTTTTTATGTTTACACCCAACTAACTCCATCTAACGACAAGATGGTATAATTATAACTGGTTTCGATTTTAACCACCAATAACAGCTGAGTTGAGGGAACGATGGGCGGGGCTAAAGCGTCTACCACACATACATAAATAGATCACAGAACAGGCTCAGTATTATTATTATTAATTTCGACAATTGCCTGATTGTTACCTACTGTCATCATTCATTAACTTATTTGAATGTCATGCAATTCTGATTCCACGTAATTCAGCGTTTTCTGGCAATGCTTGTGAAAATTATATGCAATCGAGACAATGGCTACGTCGATGGACGACCACCTACTAACGTAGGTTCGTCAACACATGCTTTTTTAATAAAACCTATCACAATTTATTACCAAAAAGAACAAAATTACTCGTAAAAAAATGATAAATTGTCTTGATTGTACTTACTTTGTTTTCATCGAAAACTCTAAAGACGAGTGAAGCGAATTTTGATGGGTCGCCTTGGGGAAAAAATTGCTTGTAAATTTTGATAAAACCCTGCAAAAATAAAAAAAAAAGGAAAAACTATTAAAACGGCACATCTTTCAAATCTGAGCGACAATCTGAAAATGAGTCAACGAAAATCGATTGCTCCAAAATTATAAAATAAGTTCAAACGACAGATGATGATTGGCATCTACAATCTTTACAGATTGTAGACAACTAAAGGGCCTTCTGACACGCGCAATTTTTGATGGCAATTCGAGCGAATAATTGGTGTGGCAATTTGCGGAAAACTGTGACGTCAGCTTCTTGCCCACAATGAAAACTGAATGGCAAGAAGTTGACGACAGAAATTGCTCCACTTGCCACACCAAAAATTGCATTTTCAGGAGTCAATTTACTGTACTATTTTCCCTTTTTTATATTCAAATTGAGTTGGAACATGATTCCGCAAGCAACTAATATTTAAAATGATCTGTTGAAAAACTTATTACACTACACAATAACTATTTAATTATTCTTATTTACATGGTACATTAGAATCCGGTTATTATGATTACTCTGGAACTAGTGCTTTTTGATAACAATAACCGGTTGTTAACATTAAAACGATGAATAAACAAACATTAAACAGTGTCTTGGGCCCGATTTATTACGATAACAATAGCCGATTGGTAACGTTATCCATGATTATAATAACCGGATTTCACTGTATCTAGTGAATACATCGCACAGCTTCCAATTCAACAATATTACATTTAGCAGGCACTCCAATGAGTACCCTAGCGGTATTTTGATACGCTTTCCTTCATTTTTAACAAATGAACTTTTGTTGTCACTAATGTTTAGAGAACCTAACAAACTCAACAAATATACAATGTCATCACGTGGTCATTTTCTTGTGGTTGACCAATCGCAATAGAAAGGGCAGATTGTACTTGATAGATACGACTAATACACTGTAACTTGCAATGAAAGAGATCTGGCGACAACATTACGCGGATAACACTAAATCAAACTAATGGTAATGACATAAAACAACTGTAACCGATGGCTGAAAATCGATAGTCTTCCATTAAACCCAATTCATGTACAAAAGAGTTAACATGAATAGACAACAAAAGCGAACTAAATTGACAAAAATGCTTGCTTGTACGTTCAACTAAACCCAACTGACCATGACAAATAGAATAAAAGAAAATTTTTTATTTCATTCCATTTAAGCAACTGACCACATGGTAAATATAGAATGAGCAAAAAAAAATAAATTCCTCATTTCATTCTATTTAAGCAAAGGATGAGTTGAATCGAAAAGCAAAGCCAACGTGAAAATCCCACCAAACGGCAACATTTGACCCGATGGCCATAGTTTCTTGGTTTAACAGCTGGCTGGGTGTTGGAATTGTCACACAACCAATAACAACGTTACAATTTGGATCATGGCCCAAAATCCACCCATCACATGGTGACACGAGCGAAAGCGAGACCGGTGTGATAAAAGTGAGATACATCACCACCTTCTTTCAACCTGGGACCATTCCCGGTCCTTATCGGCAGCAAAATTAATTCTTCATCATCACCTCGTGGTTGAAAAGCAAGCCATAAATACAGCCTACCACACTGTTCTACGGTAGAGGAGTGTTTTTGGACGTGCAAAACATTCCAACTTAGGTGATGAACAAGTACATTAAAAAAAATGATTTTTTAAGCATACTCTTTATAAAACTGATATACATACTGTATGCTACTGCACATACAGTTTTGATTTATGCGAATTTAAATTAATGCGATCATTGAGTCATTCGATATTGGATTTATGCAAGTTTTGAGTAATTTCATTTTCGATTTATTTATTTATATACTGTATATGCGATTTTTTTTTTACATTGAACTTATGCGGTTTTTGATTTATGCCCCGCTAGTTGATAAATTGGAGGCTATACAGTACAGTAGATTCTCATAAACGATCGTAAGATGGCAGTATACGTTCAATTCCCAACTCGCTCACTCTTAAACTCACAACTCACTCACAAGTGAGCGAATATAAAGAGTATAAAAAAGACCAAAATACTGTGATTTAAATTTTAAGATAAAAGATAATTTGACACCGAAAGCAGAATGTTTCCAAAGCTGAACTACTAAATTATTTTCATCGGATGACTTGTTTACTCGAGGGTTGTTTACATTTCGTATTACATCAGTGTGAAGTCAAAAATTAGATTTGATTTTAGTTTGCATGTGACAGAAAACAACAAAAAAAGTCATCTAACGAACTTACGCGTTTTAAAAGTGCAAGGAGTTAAACGTACAAGTTGACATAATAAAATGTCAATAAATAATTTTATAAAAATATAAACGCATAAAAATATATGAAACTGAATTGACACAATTCTATGTTGGCAAAATAAATTATAAATTTCAAGATATATCGCTTTAAACGAATCAACTGCATCTGAAACATGAAGCCCGTTTTGCTACAGTTGAAACTGAGACAGTTGGCACCAACTGAATAGAAAACTGAGCAGACGTCAGTTCCTACTAAAGACTGAACACTAGAAACTCAACAGAAACAGACTTTATACCAAAGAGACGTTGGACAAATATCAACCGAGAACGGTGCAAAACACAAGCAAAAGCTGTACAGAACGACAAACAGCACCAACTGTACAAAAACTAAAAAGCTGAAACTGGACAGAGACCGTTTACAAATCCAAGAATACCGTCGAGCAGAAACAAAGAAGGAATCGATCGCACACCAAACAGAAAGGCAGAAACCAATGGAGACATTGCGAAACTAAGCACACAAAAACAATTTAAACAGACAGAAAACTGTACAGAATAGAGACATCACCCACTGAACAGAAGTCACGTTTGTCTGAAACTAGAAAACTTGGACATTATAACACTCGTGGAGATATTGGGTAGAAACGGAGCAGACACCCATCGCCGACATCAATCGCCAACCAAGCAGAAACCAGCCAAGAACAGTGCCAAACTAAGCAGAAATTAAAGAGACACTCAATGGAGAGAAACTGGATCATCAACAACTAGATAGCTGCACATTTTAACTGAAAAAATACTTAGTCATTCATTACTAAACATCATTAACTAACTGAGTAGTTTCAATGACATTCGCCTCAATGATAACATTTCATTCGTATTACCATTACAGTACTGCATTAGAAGTCCGCCTAGTCACCAAATATGACTACACTCCACATCCCCGTTTCTCTCCCTACCAGAATAATAATAAACACGTTTTACATGATGTCACGTGATGATGCTGAGCCACCCAAGAAAGGCTATGGAAGTGCACGCGCTCCCGCACGCAGATTGGAGTCTTTTAGTTATAGAGATCGTCAGATAAGCACGAGACAAGAAGCAGAAAAGGCATCCTATCAAAACGCTAAGAGTTTAGTTACTTTAATGATTTCACGTCATTCATACTTGGCCAATTAAGTTTCATCCCGCTGCGCAAAACAAAACTAAACACTGCTCTACTAAACCATTAATTGCTCAGCCAGTTCTTCATAACGACCATTGGATGTTAAATAATCTCTTCTACTTGAAAGACGACGAATCGACACAAAGCTCATCAAACCAAATCACCTCCACTAATTAGAGAACGAGAATAAAAAATCATTTTTCATTTACTACTCTTTCCTAAGTCGAATAAAATTTCAGTTTTTTCTTTTTTTGGCACAAAGAAAAGCTCGTTATTTTTATTTTATTTTTTTTTAGCATTTGGCACTGATGAAACTGCCATCAGGAAAAGAAAATTAAATCCACAATTCACTCAGTTCAAGCGGAATAATAAAGCAGCAAAACTGTGGTGTTGAATATCCAACCCCCATTTTTTTATCGACACCGAAAGTAAAAATGATGAAAAGTGTAAGTCGAGGCTTATTTGCTACGAGATTTCAAACATCGTCCGATCGAAAGACATTGTTCTTGGCCTTTTATCTTTAGGCAGTGAAAAACAATATCCAAGACCTTGAAGGAGGAAACAAAGTAGTGAATACCAACAAACAGCCAGAGGAGCGTTGTTTTAAAGTGGCCGCTGAGAGGAAAATCGATGATTACGCATTTGCGACTGAAAGTATAAATTCTGCATGAAAAGAGTCCGCGCTGCTGCCACATTCCGCACATTACAACAATCGTCGACAGTCATTTTCTCACATTTAACACTTGTACTACTATAACTGTATCTTTCTCGGAATGCAGCCGACCATCAATATGCTTCGCTAACCTTACAATTGTTACAAACTGAACCATGGTCGTTGTCAAGTCATGGAGCGAAAAGATTATTCTTGGACCACCACTGCGCTAAACTTCAAGTTCACTAGCGTTGTCGTAAACTCTAGTTGTAACAAAATGTAGCATTCGTTGAGACTATAAAAAGATGTTGGAAATCGGTTTTCGAAGCTTGTTACTCGTAAGAGTGAATAGGACGAAGGTGGGGCACTGCGATTAGAATGCCAACCATTGAAGAAATTGGAAAATACAAATACAAAGTCCATTAAAGTAGACATGATGAAACGATGTCATGGTAGTTGTTTTGAGATTGCCTCGTAATAAAAATATTCGCTACATAAAATAACGTTTCCGGAACAAAGAAAATGTAACCAGTAAAAACGCAATGTGACAATATACTGTTTCTTGTTGATGTTCAAGTTAATATAGCCATAATACATACAGGGTGACATTGAATCAATATAGAAAGTACCATAATATAGCAGTTCCAAATTTCAAATTTTATATCATAAAATGATCAAATGAAATGGGGTATCTTTATCGCTACTTTCATACTAAAGGATCAAGGATTTTGCACTGTATTTTAATGTGCTGTAATATTTTGTTACGCTTAAGAATCACTGAACCGATTTGAACCGGACGTTTAGTATTAAGAAGGTTTACACGTCCAACTTTTTAAATCAAAATTTCATCGATTCCAACCGTTTTTTTCCGACGTCATACATACTGCAAGTCCAAGCGCGTTTTCGTGCTTTCAGTCAAACAACGAAACAACAAAAGCACGAAAACGCCCTCGGACGTGTGTATGACGTCAGAGACACAGTTGGGATCGATAGAATTCGATGAAAAACTGACGTGTAAAACGAGCTTTACGGGTATATTCTAAATAACTCCAAGAGTGTCACAGACCCCCTTTTTTTTAAATTAGACATTCTTGTTGAAACTACCTTTTTTGAAGTTTTTTGTAAATTTTGATTTTCTGCAACAATGATATGGAAACGAGCTATTGTTGATATAAAGTATTTCAGTAAAGCCAAGCGTTGAGAGGTGGGTGGAAGGTCATAGTGGCTCCAACGAGTTCTTTAGGGTCATCATTTAATTGATAGACAATTCGAACAAGTGAAACGTACAATTAAACCTACGAAAATTGTTTTTATTTTGGTGCTTTTAGTTTTTTTAACGCGACGTTATTTTGTATAAAAACAATGCAAATACCCCCCTGAAACCTTGCAGACTCGTAGACAAGAATCATATCGAGTGAACTGCTGAGTTCTCACGGAGATGAGCAAGTTCTGACGATGACAAAATTTTTCGATATAGCCCTTAGAAAATATTAGAATTGTTACATGACGAATGCATTGTTGAAAACATTACTAGAAAGCCTTATTAACATCTTTTGTACAATCAACATCAAATGACACATGTAGCTTTGTGTGGAGCTTTCCAGCATAACGGAGCGAATTGCTACAACTGTTTTGGGGCTTTCCAGCATCACACAGCGCATCGCTACACCTTTCGCAGGCTTTCCAGCATAACTTAGCGCATTGCTACAGCTTTTTTAGGCTTCGCTGCATAATCGTAAAAAAACATTAAGCTGAGCTTCTAATCAAATAAAAGAGCACGCACGACCTTCCTCTTACTACTCCTCTTCACCATTGGACAAGAAACATCACGTGGTTCTTTCTTTTGCACCTGGGCATAAAGAACCATCTATAACTTTCAAGAATCTTCTAGAAACTTCCACTGTGTGGCAGTGTCACTGTGTTTTCACTAGCGCCACCTCACCACGTGTAAACTGTAACGAATATTGCGAAACAATACAATACGAGTTAAATGAATAAATAACTTTCCCGTCATTTTTGACGAACTACTTACTAATAATTCAATGACGGAGTACACCGTGCATAGTTCAGAGTTTTAGACTAGTATACAATAAACTTCTTTCACTCAACTATATTTTTTATTAAAAGTTCATTATATATATTTTTCTTTCAATTTCTTATACAGAATAAAAAAAATACTTGTTTCAAAAACATTGAAATTACTCTTTCATCGCTGTGAGGAGTAGTAGTAGTTATATTTAGACCACCCTGTAATCATCCAACTTTTTTTTTAATTCGCATAACATTACCAAAATGATCATACTCCTATTGGGCATTAACGTTTGAAAAATGTAGTTTCCAAATGAGTTTTTCCGAGTATTTTAATTTGGAAATGCCAAAACGGCAGAAATTTAGTCAGCCAAAAGAAAAAAACTGGACTTGGAAAAAAAGTACCTATCTAGTAGTTGTTCCAACTTTAAAATTGTCATAGATGGAGGAGTAAAGAGGAAGGAAATTGCCTCTTTGCCTATTTTTTCTTCCTTTTGAAAACAGCTTCTCTTTGTATAATATTCACAAGCTCAACGTTAAAGGGGTCGCCCATGTTAGAAAGCACAGTGCATAAACCTAACACACATTTTTGCAGCCTTCATTTCAGTTAGGAGTGCCAAGGTGCTAGCCAGAGGTTTGGGAAAAGTGGATTTGCGAAAGAAAAGAGGAAAATATGCAAGACGAGCTTTAACCTCCCGAAAGCAACGTGCAAACTTGCTATCGGAGTCAAACACAAATGGTTCGAACGAAACGAGTTTACCATTTAGTAACAGACGCCTGAGTACGAAACAGTCGTAACGGAATGTTAAACAGAGTTCGGATCGATGGACGTGATCCGAAAGTTTAACATTGCTAGAAACACATCGAATGTATAAATATGGAACGATAGGGCCTGGTGGACCAAGCATCAGTCATTCATTATGCCATCAACATCTCATTTTTAAACACTGACAAATATCAAATCCGAAATCATCGGTACCACGGTCATTACGCATGAGATTTTCGGATTACGAGTGGTCTAATATTTTAAATAAATAAACACCTAATCCCCTTGTTAAACACGTGATCCTGCATTCAAAGTACCCCTAGACCTAAAACAACTTACAAACAGCTAATGGTGTTAAGTTGTAACCAATACACAAGAAGCAGGTCAGATAGTCCGAAACCGATTCCGCATAACTGATGTTTCAGTGATTATTGACTTCCTGATCTGAAGGTATTGACGTGTTTGTTATCAATGTGATCAATGTTAACAATGTAAAAAATCTGGTACGGTATAGAATCCAGGTTGGTATAGAATTCTGTTTTGGCAAATTATGAAATAACACATTGTATAAAAGTGGTTAGATTAAGTGAGTTTTGGTTAGTTAACATTTTCTGTAAAAAAAAAAAATAAAAAAAAAATATTAAACAAATTAAGCCTAAATTTGAACTTTAAAATCTTGCATAACGTAACTATTCCAATTCTAATTTCAAACATTGCGTAAACCAGACCTGCAATACTTGGCATTGTATAGAATGACTCATTACGTTATTATAGATATTGAAAGTGAAAATCAGTGTCGATTAACCCAACATTACACTTACACATACACAGTATACAACCTGAAAACACAAAAACGTTAAAGTACACTATTGCAAGAAACCATTTTTAAAATCGTAACCAGCTACTAAAGTACTACGCCCATTCAAAATAACTCACGGTCAAAAATGCTCGACGGTGGCCAATTAGGACATTGTATTTTCCCAGTAAAAATTAAACATTAACATTTCCCACCAGAAAACAGGTGGATTTTAAATTACTATTTAAAATCTTGCCAACGACAAATGGACATTATTTGCACCCATGCACCGAGTCACCGTAAAGCTACGAAATTTGCCTCGAATGGGAATGCAGAGTTTTGCTAAAAAAATAAAATAAAATAGCGACCATTTTTGACGCAGTAGAAGTAACAACTAATTAGATTCTTTGGCTGGCAGCTGCGTTTTCGTTATACAGACAGAAATCGATGGAGAAAAGACAACGATGGCCGAAACGGTTGTGGCGACAGAAAGCACCACAGGTTCAATCTCAACCAGGCAGCTTTGGGTTCAACAAAAAGGCAACATTTTACAACCTGGACCAGCGAAACTGTGTAAAACCATGGAAAGGACACTTCACCACCAAATGTCCATAAATCAATCTACTCGTACCAGGTTCTGAAAAGTTCTATGGTTTGGTGAAAAATATAGCGAATCATAAAAAAATACCGATGAACCGGTATCGTGTCCATTTTGCAATCTTAAAATGATTTAAGGGCAAACAAGTAAGCTTCTTGCATTTAAGTTATGTTGGACAAGATTGCAATAGCCATGTCATACAGGTTAGGCATTACTTACTACAGGGCGTTTTCATTCTTTGTCGTCTCCCCTCGTTTTCCTTATAACTTTTAACCTCATGGACGTAATTCAGTGAAATTTGACACAAAAATAACTCAGTGTATGAAAAGCATGATGATCTCGCAGAACAAGTTGAAAGTGCTAATCATTAGCATCGAAACAAGCTCTATCGTATTGTTAGTCTCATCTTATCAAAGAACTAGTAAGTAGTTCGCCAATTGACGGGATTTATTACGTAATTTTAGCGGATGCCTACGCGTTTACCGCTTTTCCTAATTTTGCGGATACATACACGTTTTCGTGCCAACAATGAGAGATTAAGTCTGCACTACTTTTAATATTCAAAACTGTTGAGGAGGCACAGTATTTTATTTTGTAGAAAAGATTATTAGCCACCAAGGTTGCCAATCTCCTGTCCTTACCCCACAGGATTTCTTCGTAGGGAAGAAAGTGTATCATCCAAGTCACAAACTCTTAGGTAGAGGCGCGTTCACTCGATGATTGATTTGGCAATAGTGTTGTCATGACAGCGACAACTATGTTCGTGTCAATGAGGCTTCATATACAGTAATATCCAAAATATTATTGGGATATGTTTTAATTGTAGAAAAGATTCGAAGTTAAATATTAAATTTGACATTAGACATCATTTACTCGATGATAACAATGCTGTCATGACAACAACTATCGCCAAAACTATCATTGTGTAAACGCGCCTCAACTGCAAGAAAACGTTCGTCGATAAATTGAGACTGTGACTCCCAATGTGTTGGTGAATACCTTCCGCAGCGGGTGCAGGCATGTGTTGATGCTACTGGCATTTCCCAACATTTGCTATGAAATTATCATGCATTTCATACACCGTGTCAAATTTCACTGAATTAAGTTTAAAAGTTATAAGGAAAACGCAACTGGCGATAGCGAGTGGAACACCCTGTACATACAGTACTAGCCAAATCATATTGACAGGTCTAGAAGTGAACCTACTTTTATTCTTTTGTTTACATTCCCTGTAATAAAATGTCAAGCAAACACATCGTGAAGCATTAATCTCAGTGTTTAGACTCATGTTGCTTCGCAACATTTGTTATTTTTTTTTACTGTTTATTCTTTTTCTCTTATTGTTTATCTCACGTTGTTATGGTATCCTCAACAACTTGAAGTATTTCATGCACACAAATTATAGAAGTAGAAGAACGAATAATATCAGTATATTTTTCAACTTTATGAGGAAGAAATAATGAAACAAACCAAAAAAGTAGACATCCAATTTACATTCTTGCATAATGATTGATTTGTTTTACGCCTACTTCTCAATTGTTGGCGTGCAGGAAGTATGCATTAACGGTTAAGCTCCGACTCGAATTAGTTTTTCGAGCAACATTCCACAGTCACAATTTCAACATTTCTATTCCGAGCTAAACGGGACAAGATGTTAGCCTATGTAAAATTAGATGATGACCAAAGTGAAACTATAATTAATTTCCATCCGCGATTAGGCAATCTCCACGAGTACGGAATTGTCTCTCTCACGATAAGAACTAGGGAATTCCAACAACAGCAACTGGAATTCATTAACACCATTAGCTCGAGGAGGAGGAGGAGGAGGACAATCTCCAAGAAAATGAAATCTCCTTGTAACCACTTGAAACAACAAAAAAAGCTTAATCCTTTTCAACCAACCACTGAACGTGATTTTAATTAGGCTGCTCAGAAAACCTGCAGCAGCCGTGTAAAGAAAAGTGGTCCTCTGGAAGTTCCCAATAGGCAGACATCGAATATAATGTATACTGTAAATGTGATAACAAACTAACTAACAAAAATGCAGCACATTCCAAATTCATTAGTGTTGTTAAAAGAAAGAAAGTCATCCTATTTAATAGTAAAAAACATTGTTATTAGCGGGAAAAAAATAAACCGTGTACTGTTGGTTTTAAACGAGTCTCCAGTGAAACCATAACCATTCGTCAAAATGTCACAACATAAGCTACACGTTTTGGAAGAAAAAGAATTGCAATGCATTTTTTTTCTAAACGAATGAATCTCTACAGATGCCAATTTATTTACCGTAAATATAAGTGAAAGTACAGTAAAGCTATGTGTTCATACGAAATTAAGATACTTCACGTATGTTATTGTACTTTTAAAAATAATCACATCATATAGTATAGTGAAGGTGAATGTTACATACAGTCGACTACTCAATTACTTGTGGATTATTCACACTTGCAGTATACAGTCAAGCCTCTTATAACGAGTTACTTGTACAACGAGCGGTTTCCAGAGCAAAATCGTTCTTCATACAACGAGCACCGTTCGATGATGAAAAATAGAGAAACAGTGGCGTTTCCATTAAATTAGTGAACTAACTAATAATAAACTATGCCGTCCAAAGTAACTGAATAAAAAGGAAATTCCTTACTGTTGAAATTAAAAAATAAATTATAAGGTAACATGCGGTTGAAGTAAAAGTGTACTTTGTAATCATGTGGATTTTCTATGTTCATTGTTAAACTATTTTATTGTATTTATGAAATGTGTGACAAGAGACACTTTTGAAATTTTGTACGAATTGGCACGTTATAAAGTAAAATGCCGTTCATCCAGTTATTCTCATAACGAGTGTCGTACCTGCACTAAATAAACTCGTCTGCATCATACTCAACGAAAACGTGCAGAACTCAATGCGAAAAGCACGTTTTCACGCGACTTGACTCAACTACATAGCGAATTCAAGGGTAAATAGGTTGTTTTGAAGCGATTCTTTGAAAACGTGCAGAACTCAACTGAATTCTATTTTCCACAGTATAAAATAAAGTATACGCAAATACCTTCGTTTATATAAATTCTTTTCTTTACATGATGCTCTTGAAAAACACATCTGACAAAGATTATTGACACCATTACCAACCGATTACAACCTTCACATTTTTTCATGACATCTCAAGCTCGATAAAATTAACTGCATAGCAACTGCAGATTCGCCGAACGTGATACAAATTGGTAAGGTTTGGCCTTTTCAATATTTCTCCGTCACAAAAAAAAAATAATAATAATAACGGATTTCCTAACTGAGGACCTTTCTTAAGAAAACTATCACCATCTATTTCGGCGTAGTATTAAATTCCACTCTTGAACTCTTTATGCCTTTGATCCACTTCTGAGCTCAGTTGGAACTCCGAGCTTTCCTCAACCCATACATCACGTGGTCTTCGAAGACATTAACGAGACTACCATAAAATGGGTTTGGCCTTTTCCCACTCAACTCCACTTTATCTCTCCTTTAAATTAATATACTTCAAAGCACTGCGTCTTTTTTTTTACTACTACTGGGATACACCAATGATAATGGTGAAACACACTGGAAAGCCTACTCTCCAAAAGGCGGACCAAAATTCTTACAACATTTATCAAAATATGTATATATACAGTATGTATACAAGTATATAAATAATACATACATAAACAGACAACTGGAAAAAGAATCTTAAGAGCAAGTGTCTCTTCCACTGCAAGACTTATAATTCCCCACACACACCTTAAGCATGTGTCTCTAGCTCTTATCTTGACAAATGTAAAAAACCCTGCACCGTGTAAGATGAAAGAAGTAGACATCTCTATGCTACCATGCAACGCTGAGATAAGAAAAAATAGCTAAAAAAAAAGTTGTAACAGCAAAAATGACTTCTTGTTCCGGACCATACCAACCTAAAGGCCTCCATCAAGTCGGGTAACTATCCTAAGCTAAATGACGCAGAACCTACATTGCATCATGCAATTACTACACTATAAACATCTTTTTACATACACAGCTACAAGATGATGATAATAATGATATAAAAAAACGCATCATCGATTCGTTCATTGTTTGTTTGTTTAACTAAACCCAGACAACGAAAACTACCGAGTTGCAGACTAAAACATGAGAAACAAAGGTAAGCGAGGAATACAGGGTGTTAAAAGATCTGTCCAGAATTTTAAACATTAAAATGCATTACTTCGTTAATACGTCATTTCTAGTCTTTATAAACATGGGTCTGAAAATGCATACTCGGTAACATACGTACAGTGAGTATGAGACAAATTGGTTACGAAATGACGTGATTTTAACCCTGTGATATCTCAGAAAGGAAGCATTTGCAGATCCATTTTTATATGACTTTTTTGCATTGTTTTTCGTATAACTTTTTTTTTTTGCATTTTGTGTTATTTAAAGTTTAGTCCGTTGAGCCAGACCTTACAGGAACACCCTGTACACCTGAAATAGAGTTTATATCTTCCTTAAAAACTGATTTTTTTGTAACATTTATTTTTTCCCCAAACAACAGCTGTTACCAGGGCACGTCTAGCAATGGGTAGAAAATAATACACTGTACCGTTATAAAAAAAATAGTAAAGATAAGAAATAAACATGAAATTTCATTGCTCGAAGCGTACCTGTGAAAAAACGTGG
>JAQIWH010002226.1:0-25853 GCA_034695005.1 Cryptops parisi | reverse complement strand
TCGATTTGAAAAAGTACCCAAAATATGCAATTGCATATGCATCTATGCAAATGCATAAACATCCGGGCCCTAGTTATCAGTGTACCATTTGTTAAACAAGTGCACCTTCATATGACAAAGCATTACATGACACTTAAATAAAGTGAGTGTCGTACATTGTAAGTTTCAGATAAGCTTCTGTTCTAGCAACTCAAACCAGTGACAACACGTGGTATATTAGTTTCTCTATTTGCGATACAACGATTTTCAGCCATATTATTTGTCGATATGTGCTATACAGAATATAATTTTATGACACTAAATGGATAACTGGTGGCACACTAGGATGTTCTCGGCACACTGGTTGAAAACCACTGGCTTAGGTATGCTAACAAGCATTTTTAATGTGACACTTGTTTATGAATTGTTAACTATATTATACTGGTTGCTGTCTAACCAATTAGGTAACCAATGAAGTTGTGTACGTTTTCTTTCTTTTTATACAGGTTTTCCTTCACCTCAAAGGTCTCTTGAGTCAAAGTTTAACCACATGCTATGCATCAAAACAAATCAGAAAGTTCATATAAACATGAGGTTGGAAATACTTCTCTTCCAAGATAACACAGGGTGAAGTCTCGTAAATGCATAGGACTACTGTCCGATAATTGCTATAGGTATCCAAATGAGTATGCATTTCTAGACCCATGTGTATATGGACTTTTTGCTTCGTTTTGATGCATAGCATGTGTGGTTAAAACTGGACTAGACATTTTAGCAACACCCTGTAGTAGATAGTACATATATTTACATAAAGTGTTAGTAATTTGTGCTACTTTATCTCATAATGCATTTTATATACTGTATTGGCATATCTCATTTTGTATCTCGTGGAGGCCAGTGATTGAAAAGGACGAAAGTGGAATCGGAAATATATCAGTATCTTAGTAATCAGACAATTCTTACATAACTATCGAGTTTGTGCACACACACACAAAAATAGTCAATTCAGAACGTGTGTATTGGTAATGTAAACTATCACAAGGTTTTTAGCAATATAGTATTTCAAGATGTTAATTTACCCTGTTGAATGTTGTGATGAAAGCATCCATTGAAAAGCAATGAAAAGTTTCTAATCTCTTACATCAATTGAACGCTTCCTTAAATACAAATTACACAATTTTTTTCTTCATTTAATATGAATTTTAGTTTATTTTTCATAAGTCTTTTATTGGCGTAAACATATTTTCTTTTGGTTGACTATTTAACATTACCAATTTGCAGTATTAGAACGTTTGGTCAGAAATGCTGTAATTGAATATGTTTTATTTTTTGTTATATCATATTTGTTGTTTTGTTTGGTTGTACTGTGCATCAACTAGTCATTAAAATAATCATCAGGTTATATGTTTATGGTAATGTGTTATTTTCTTAATGGTGTTCTGTGGTAGATGTGTATCAGTTTTCTCGAGAGAGAAGAAAAAACAAAAACAAAGTTTTTTTTACCAAATGTAAACATTGAAGTCACTCGAAATTTGTATTTGACTTGATGAGTAGAACAAATAATGATTTTTATTTTTACAAATTCAAATGAAATTTTCCATTTAAAAAAAAAATCATGTTTTGAATGTTAATAAGCGTGTTTAAAATGTCGTTATTGTCATTGCTTGAGATGCTTGAAAACACTGTAATTAATGTTGTGTACATTAACTGATAAGATTCGAGGAACAGTGCCATATGAACAGTATAATCCAAAGATATGTTTTGTAATCGAGGCGTTTTCACAGTACGTTAGAGCCTCATACAACGAGACTATAATTGATGCTGGTACAACACCCTCGTTATGGGGAAAACTCGTTGTATGAACAGCATTTTATCCTCTATAGAATGTATTCATGCAGTATTTCCAGTTACACTTGACACTTTTTGTAATACAATGAAATGTTTTTAAATTAGTTCACTTAATGGAGGTAGATAACCCACATGATTTACAAAGTTCACTCACTTCCACCCACATATTGTCTTATAATTTTTAATTTCAACAGTGAAGCATTTCTTCTTTCTTTCACTTACTTTTGGGAGCATAGTTTATTATTAATTAGTTCACTATACAATAGCTCCTTTACTAACGAAGAGTTACGTTCCGGATTGTCGTTCGTATCTTGAAATGTCCGTAAGTCGCTAATAAACCATATCAATCATAATTCGCCTTGTTTTTATATATTGTTGCAACTGTAGAACGATTTATTTTGTAAGAGCGTGTTACGTTAACCATTTTTTCTCCAGCATCGAGTCTTTTAATAATCCCCACCTTTGTGTCCATTGAGATGGCTTTACTGCCTAGTGCCAATGCTATTACAAACAACTGGGATGCTGCCACTACAGTGCTGCGCAGGCGTTAGTAGCGGCCAGATTCTGTACTAGGCGGAATTGAGGCGCAGAACAAAATTTGATGTTGCGAAAAGGGGAATGGGAGTAAAACAAACAAAATGTATTTACGATTGTGTTTGTTCGTATCTCTGAAAGTTTGTAAGTCGAAAGTTCGTTAGTAGAGGAGCGGCTGTACAGTGAAACACTGCTATTCGTACACAATTTGTTCCAGGAGGCTGTTCAAATTATGATTTGTACGAATGGCAAATCAATTTTTTCTTTAAGAAATAATGTTAATCGGATTAATCTGTTCCAGACCCTTAATGATTGTTTATAAGTATTGCCTATACAGTACGTAATGAATAGAATCATACATAAAAACTATAAAATCAATAAATATACTGCAACAGTACTGTAAATGAACATGGAAGGGGGGAGGGGGAGGAGGAATCTTGTTGTCTAGAAGGGTCCATAAAAACATCAGGTAACTCTTCAGATGTTTTTCTTTTTTTCTGTTTCTTTGTACTAAAAGATGCTCGGAATTGGTACGAATTTTGGTACAGTTTTACTCTTGAGATTGCTTGTTGTGAAAAATCTCGTTGTAGGAGTAGCTCGTTACAAGAGGTTCGACTGTATAGTTTTCTCAGTGGTTAATTCTTGTTAAACATGCATTTCTTGAAAGTGCTGTGGAAATTGCATTAAAGCAATTTCATTATTGACTTTATAGGGTTAAGCATAATGTTATTGTCTCTGTCATGCTTGCTTTCACGAGGTATGAAAACAGACTAACCATTGTGTGGAAAAATAGGTTAAGCAAATGGGAAACTGCATTAAATGAGATTTTAGTTTCTTCCGTTTATAATGTTTCTAAGCCAACTCTAACCAATTCTATTGTTTAACTACCATAATATCTACTACAGTATTATCATTAGTGTCATGGACTATAGACATTCACATTTTATTACTTTTTAGTGTGCGCTTGTGTCAACTCGAATGAATCAAGTGCTACTGTTTGCAATTAAAAAGTCTTTCTAATTTGATAATGTCTTCAAAGTTTTGAGAGGTTCTTTAAAATGCTGATAATTTAATTGGTTATGATAAATTACTGCGCATTAGTGTTTACAAACAACACATAGATCCTGTTCCTTATGATGAAATTGTTGCTGTGTTTTATTGGAATTTTGATATGTCATTTTTTGATTTATGCGAGATTTACTCTTACATGAATCAAGGACTACCTGTTGTGTTCTTCCCCTTGTTTTCCATTGGTGCAGATTACTACACCTGGGTGTTCTCTCACTTCTATTTTCCAAGAGAAAACTTTATAGGCCCTAGCATCTAGAAACGTTATTTAGTACAAAAAATCACATCATTTGTTAATGTAAAAAAATAAATTGAAAATTTCATTAATTTAATTAATTTCTTGAGATTAATCCTCCCCGGAAACAATATTATTTTTAGTATGTTGTTTGCCACATCGATAACATTGATATTAAGCTCATCTCTGTACTCTCTCAAACTCAAAAGTACAGTGTCCTCATTTTATTGATTACAGTGTGTGTGATTTTGCTATTATGTAATAAAAAATTTTGAATGCTTGAAAAATATAAACAAGAAAACCTTTCTATACTACAAGTAAATCTGTCAATAATGATGGGGAATGTATTCTCTATTTATCACATACACCATCTACACCTCGTGTGCCTCAATAACAACTGTTATATTAACTGCTGTCACAAAAACATAACATTTGAAATTAAAATAACACTGAGCTACATGTTTGCATATGTTCTTGGAATTTGTCTGGTGGAGTGTCATGTGATGCTGATCTGCCAATGGCTAAAGAGTTATCAATTGAATGCATTGCCATGGAAACATTCATGTGCAGCCACGATTGTCAATTATGTAGTGCTAGTAAAAAACCCGTCAATTAATGGAGACATTGATTGGCAATTGATTAGCCAGCTTGGGCTGACTAGTTAAAAAGCCTGTTAAATGCTCTCTACTCTGTTTACTTTGAAAATACTAACTTTGAAATTTCGCGCTGTTCATTATTGGGTGGTGCTCTGAGCCAATGAGGTTGGTAATTGGGTTCCAATCACATAGCAAATTATAATAGGCACCCTGAAGTGTCCCTAGCAATTTTTTTAGGTGGTGCAAGATCTCCGGATGGTGACCCTGTTTATGCTTTACTTTTTATAAGTTTTTCTAATTAATTTAGGCAATTAAACTGTTTTAAAAGTTAAAATTTTGGTTTTATGTTACCAAACCTTTCTTTAAAATGGACACAGTTTGAATTTATTTTTAAAAAAAATTTGGTACACTGGCGCAGGTCATTTTTGCGCATTTTCGAAGCTGGTCGCACTGCTCGCACCATCCTAGGGCCGGCTTTTACCGTAATATATAGTGCTGTGGTTCTCCATTTATTGCTTCTTCACATGTATGCCGTGAATGTGTGGTCTACATGTTAGAATTGTTGATTGTAATTTTTTCAATTAATTTGATATATACGATTTTCAATGTGTAAGTTTCTGCAAACATTATTATCGCATAGACTGAGGCCTGTTTGTACAGTGTTTTAAGCTACTGGGTGATTCCTGTCCGTGGTTTAATTCTGTCTGTCAATGCAGAAACAGTTTTTGTCCATTATTTCATATTTTTTTTGTAACTTGAACAGTGTTTTATAAGTGTGATTGGGTAAGTTTTTGTCAAGCTATTTGTATTTTACAACTACTGTTTATTCAATTTTTCTTGTAAACAATGAACTACTGCACCACTACGAGCAGGACTCATAAGTGCAGAAGAGATTTAACATATGATACAATGTTGAATCTAAAACCATGTACAAAGGGGTTGGGAGTTAAACCCTCTTAGCTTGGAAAAAAAGTAGTACTTCTATATACATAAGTGTAGTGCACTAGAACTAGACTAAAGTGTGCTATGGAAAAAATCTTTTTGGCAACCATCTCCCCCTTCTTCCCCCCTCCTTTCTGTGGTGGCCTGGTGGTTAGAGCAAGGTTATTTCTATATTTATGTATAGAAATAACCTTGGTTAGAGCAACCACCTCTGGTACACTAGGTGGTGAGTTCGCCTCCCACTCGTGCTGTGTGGGTTCAACTTGGAGTCTGACTGACACTGTGAGCACAACTTTTCTTGGGGGTACTCCTGTTTTCTCCTGCATTATAAAACCTTGTAATGCATTCAAACCAGTAATCAGTATATAATATTTTACGGTCATCACTTGCATCCTTATCTCGTTTTGAAAGTTTTTCGAATTAAAGTCCATGCGACAGCCAAATGACATACGTTAACAGAAGTCGGTGCAGTTTTCAAACCACAAATACCTACCAACCTTCTCCCCTCCCCTGATCACAAGCCTGCACACAAGCCTGACTGAGTCTATTATAGGCTTACCTGCATGAATATTTTCAAGCACTTCTTAACACTAAAAGGAAAATAGTTTTGTGGTTAATTAAGTTAAATTACATAAGTTTTCATTAATTAGTAGAAGTTGGTAACTAGTGTTAAAATTATCATGCTTGGAAAATTGTTCTTAGATTTAGAAACTATGTACCATACTTAGAAACTATCTTCACGTTTTATGATTTCTTATCCTACTTAACAAAAGACAAGATTGATCCTCCATCACCATCTCCTCCACACCAGCTATGGTAGCGCCATTGCACTGTGTGCGAAAATACCAAGACTTATATCAAAATCGATAGATAGTCTGTTACGAATATTGCCAAATGATATGAGTTAAACAAACCTATTTAACTAACGAACGTTGCAGAGCAACATGACTTATACAATGAATTGCATAATAACAAAAAAAATCTTTTTCTTCATTTTTGACAGGCTATTTACTCGTGAATTTATAAACCAACTGTAATTTGCATTAGTGTTGTCATTAGTAATTTGTTTATTTTAAAGTTGTTTTGAATATATTTTTATATACAATACTTGATTATCTAGTTGTACCTATGTACCATCATTGTTTGTTTTTTTCGATGAAACAGCACTGTCAGCAGGTCGATAAGCAGCTTTTTTTTACTGATACTTGAAACAAAAGGGACCATATCATGTTATGCACTGACTGGCATGTTAAAAATATTACATGACCATACATAGGCCTATGAAAAGATAGCAATGTTTGTCAGATAACAACTTTTATCAAAATTACGATAATCATTTCAATTCTTTATTTACAATTGTTGATAAGGATGTGTTTGATAGTAGGACACAGGACAGTAGTTGCTTGTCAATCTAACTGAACGGTGCTAGTTTGCACGTACTGTTCTAACGTTCGGTTGTAGCTGTTTCAAAACTATTGTTTTAGAGAATTCGTTCTCTTTACCAAATCAATTCCTTGGTTAAACTCGATGGTAGAAGAGGCTTCTCTTTGGGTCAAGGGACTTTTCGTTCTTGAACTTTTGAGCTGGAGCACCACCAGGCTCCCGAACTTCGGCACCCCCAGCGGTGCTCCCAAATCGCTGGACCAAACACCGTGGCTGGTTAAGACACTTGGATTCACCACTGCCGTCTTGTTGATTTCAGAATGCCTGGATGAGGTAGCGTGTGCTGACAAGTTGGGATTTGATGCTATCGTCGCACTGCACAAAATCTTGGATGACGATGAAAATGGTGCCGTAGATGTCTCAGAAAGCGATGAGGTAAACACTGTTTCTGTTTTAATGTTCATGTTTGAAAATTGCTTCTGCTCAGTGTGAATTGATGTAAATGGGATTTGATGCTACATCAAACCTAAACTCGCTTCGCTTGTAATGGATTCATGTAGATGTGATTTGTTGCATACATGGCTGCATTCCTTTAGCTAAAAATGAGCTTTTAATTCTTACAATCAGGGCTGTGTTCGGGGGGGGGGGCTATGGGGTTACCTCTTCCTTAATTTGGAATTGGAAGAAAGTTTTTTGAAAGTACTTCTATATACAGTAGTGTACTAAAGAGTCTATTGAAAAATAATGTTCTTTTGGTCCTTCCCCAATTATGAAAATCCTGCACACAGGCTTGCTTAAGAATACAGCTCCAGCGTCTATTGTTGTTCTCAAAGCTTAAGGACGTTTGTAAGTTGAATTTGTATCTCAGTCAGAACTTCTGTGCATGGTGTGCAGTTTGCTTGTTTTGGCAAACATTAGCATTTAGCTGCTTAAATTTCACGTCTGTTTTACGATTTCTTGAGGCAAGGTATTCGAAATCACTAAGATTGATTGGCTTGTGTGTTTTTCTTGGCTCTGCCTGCTTGGTCATTTTTCTCTCTCCTGTTTTATTATATTCCTATGCTTCAGTGATTCTAACCAGCATATATCTAATGTTTATATGCTTACACCAAAACTGCTTTGCATCTGTTGTCTTCGATTGATAAGCAATGAGTTTTTGGGCTTATTTACCAGCAAACTGCAGTAAGCCAAGATTACCATTAGCCTACCTGAGGCTTTCCTGTATATGAGTTTGATTTTTTTTTCTTCAAAATGTCAGGCTGCATAGATTTTTGCTTCAGATCTTGGATATTGCCAATTATTTTTTCGCCTTACTTACAAATACAGTAGGTCCACTTTATCCACAGTTTCAGTTATTCATGTTCAACTGCCACTAAAATATTTTAACTCTTTGACATTTATCAGCTTTCAACCACAGTTGTAAAGCCGCATACATATAATACAGCATACAAAGCTTTTGTGCTTTGGCAGAAATGTTCTTCGTGAATAAATTAACAACATTGCAATCATGTGTTTTGAATCCTTATGCAATAGGGAAGGTGCTTAACTGAAAATAACTTCCTTAGTGACTTTGAACATGATCTTAGATCAAGATGGGTGAATATTGTGAATACTGTACCTTTATTTATTCAAATATTTTTTTAAAACTAGGAATCGTTGACTCACTGCTCAAAGGAGTAAAATATCAGTCACATAACTTTCAGTAGGCCTACACTGTATTATAACTTTTTTATTTACTACTAGCAGTATGCCCGTCAAAAATGACGGTCAAGCTTTTAGGTGGTAAAAAACAGGTTTTGTTATATGAGTTCAAGTGGTCTAGTTGGTAAGGTAGTGCTATAGCTGCCATTTGAACCCGGGTCCGAATCCCACCTCGACCAAAAAAAAAAATTTAAACATTTTTTTTTACTATTTTCACTATCTCAGTGTGACAGACAGACAGACGAAGCAAATTATATTGTTAAGATTAGTCATGGTTGTTAATCTATCAGTGTGTCCAAGTTATAAATTAAACTTTATAATAGGTATGTATGTACACAGTGGTGGATTTAGAATCAACTTTAGGGGGTTCACCTGAAATTTCATGACAAATATGTTTAAAAACTACGTAATTTTTATGGCAAATCAAGCTCCAAATGGATGTTTTGAGTGTTTCGACCCAAAAAATGCACAATTTAGTCGTTTTAGCACTTTGTTTTTATGAAATCATCCAAACAGTATCAAACATGTCAATGAACTAAATATGTTTTGAGAGGGGTTTGAACTCTCTAACTCATCCCCATAAAGCAATTGTCTAAAGCAGGGGTTCCCAAACTTTCATAGACCGCGACCCACTTTCACAAAGTAGCATTACATTGGGACCCACCTAGCTTATGTTATGAAAATTGGGAGGGGCTAAAATGATAATTTATTAATACATTTTACTACAACTAAGCAAATTAAAGAAATATAACTTCACGTTCTAATTTTTACTTTTGACTTTTCACTTTTCGCGATCCACCAAAAATTGGCTCGCGACTCACCAGTAGGTCCCGACCCACACTTTGGGAAACCCTGGTCTAAAGCAATTTTGAGACACTAGAACTAAGAAATTATATGATTGGGGGGGGGTACTATATTGCAATTTGTGTGCATCTATGTAGATCTTGATTTATGCAAGGGTTACTTTCTGCAAAAGAAACCGTGTCAATCTGAAACCGTATATATGAAAATTTCCATAAACTGGGAAAAGTACAGCCAAGAACAACTCCAGTGCGCTTGGGAGTGCAGTAGTCTACCTTGCATGGTGTACATGTTATGCAAGGAAAACTGCAGTTGCAGTCAGTCAGGAATTTGTATAAATCCAGTACCTTGCACTAATCTCAGTCAGATCATTTAAACCTTTCTAGCCAACAATTGTCTAAGAGTTCATTTCAAAATCGTTTTATCTCCACTTTTAATCATTTTTAAGATATGAGGCTCTGACAACTATCTGTGCATCGCTAATTCCAAATATGATATTTTCAAGACTCAAAACTTATTATTTTTTACTGAAAAACACTCTCAACAACCATGTTTACATGCAAAATGTTTTGTCAAATGAATGAAAAAAACTGTTTCCTGAAAAATTGTGTATCCTGGATTTAAGACATTTGGGAAATGAAGCTCTTCTAAGAGCTCAATATGTTTCTTATGCGAAAAGTTTTGTTTTTTTCACTCCCTCTTATTTATTTATTTATTCATTTGTGCACCCTTTATCTTTAAAAAAATGCAAATCTTCATGTATGTTTGCTGATATGATAAACATTCATTAAATTCAATAAATGGCTAGCAACACCACCTTGTATTATTTTGTTTTCCACTTGTAACAATCTTGTGTACAAAGTTCACACTCTAGGTACAATTACATTGAAAATTTCAACATCCGCTTATCTATCCCTTGTCAATTCAAACCAAAAGTACACAAATCAATGCCATTAGATTAATCTAACTTTTCAACAATAAAACTTTTAACGATAAATATTTGGCATTGTGTAACAATTTCAATGTTCTGAGCTTAGATTAAAGAACCCATCTACCTGCTTATTCATATACATATTTGTTGTTTAATGTTGAATTTCATGAGTAATAAATGTCCTTCATGAGAATTATATTGACACCTAATGGCGTTGTTGGTAAAGAGCAGTGACTTTGATGCAACTGTTTCAAATAAAATAAACCAACTTGAAACTTGAACAAACCTTACATTGAGTGGTTTGTTTATGTTGAAAGTAATGATAGGCATCTTTTACTTGATATACTGTATGCTTACTTAGCATTGCCCCTGTGTGAACTAATTTTATTCCTTTTCAATTTTTCAGTGATACAATGTTAGGTATAATATATGGGCTACATCGGAAAAATTTATATTAAACAGCTTGTATCATTATTTTATATTTATTTTTTTATTTTTGTTTAGTTTTTACGTGAAGAACTGCAGTATGAAAACGGGTACGAAAAACGACATAACGCTTTTCATCGAAATGACAAGTACATCTCAGTGAAAGAATTATGGGAAGCATGGAAAATATCAGAAGGTAAATTTAAAATATATAATATAATAATATAAAATCCTAATAAACATATAATCCTAAACTATTTCGTTGATGAAATTGGGGTAATTGCACTGATTTACAGTCATTCAAAACTGCACTTGATGCTTTTTAATCTAGCAACACTGGCATTTAGGTTATGTCGAATTATGAAAATCACTCAATTTATAGACTCATGGTTTAGAAAAATCGTGATCCAATAAAGGTAGTTTGTGTAATATCTAATTTTCAGTGCTAATATGTTGTAGTGATAATTTGATAATTTGGGGGTGGGATCCATGGTACTTTGTATGAGGTTTATAAGGTTCCGAAGAATGTAAACATTAGAAACCAGAGTTCAAGATAATTGTTCCATTTGATCATTACATTCACATTACATAAACGCTCATCATTACAGCTCATCAGTACATTTACGATGCACTTGATAAAATTGAGTGTGATAGTAAATGAGCTCAATAAATTTAAAACTTGTCTCATTAGCTTGATACTACTATATTTTGTTTTCATACTCTTTATATTAGCTTCACTTGTGAGTGAGTTGTGAGTTTTTACCTACAAAAACTAGACGACTTGATGGATTTTGATGAATGAGGTGTCTATGGATTCGTCATAGTCTATCGAGTGACACTGGCTATATGGCGTCAATGAAAAACCAAAATGGCGAATGCTACATGCCATATAGCCATTATTCTTTAGAAGACCCTCCTACGGGCGAAATGGCTAATAAATGGATTTTGATAAATTAGGTGTTCATGAATTCGTCTTAGTCTCATGAGTGTCACTGCCAATATGCTGTTAATTAAAAATCAATATGGCAGTATATAAAGAGTATGCTTAAAAAGCAGTTTTAATGTACTTGTTTTGTAATATTATTGATTCCACTTATTGCAATCACTTTGAGACCCACCCGGCTGAAATGATAACAATAAAAGATTAATAATCATAACTGATAAAACAAGATATAGCTGTTCATTGTTTAAATTGACTCCAATGTCAAAATTGGTTTTATTCACCTTTGCTTTAAAATAAGCCGAATGTCAAAATTGGTTTTATTAACTTATGTTCTTACAATTCTATTTATCGGGGAGTGATGTGAGACCCACAGTTAGTGGTCCTAACTTTATATGCATTTTATGGCAGATTGGGCAAAAATAAGGTACATGATGGTACATGTTTAATCAATAATCAGAACTTCTTGAAAGCGGTAACATTACTCAATTATTAACATATCTGATTGCAATAAACGGTACCCACTGCATAGTTGATGTATGGGAGTTGTAAGTTGTAAAATGTTTAAAGTATTTAATGGGAGTTGTAGAATAATTTAAGTGTGTTGAGAAATTATTTTTGACGCGACTCATATTTTTTAAGTCTCATTAATCATGTTATAAATCATTATATGGAAATGAAGTTTTTGCAGATAAGATAGCAATTTAATGTGGTGTTTTGCTTTTGATTACAGCATCATAGAGTGTAAAAATGTGCAATTCACTTACATAAACACTGGTTCTCTATTATATTTAACCATCTTTCATATCTAGTACTTTTCAGATTAATGAACCATAGGGATAATGTATGAAAAGTTCATACTCCCTATGGATCACTAAGCCATAAGCTAGATATCACTTTTTTGAGTAGACATGTCTCCCTTGTTATTCGCTATTAAAAACCAGTTTTTGAGTTTTGTAATTTTGTTTGATTGTAGGAATTTTTTTAATTTAGAGATTGACTGAAAGGAAATTTGGTAAATAAAACTATTTAAAAATATGTCCATCTGTGTCAATTAATATTTCACTTCACTAGATAGCGTTACTTTTTCCATAGATATTTTCATCCATAGATGGGTATTCAGTCAGTAGATACATAGAAGTGAAGTTTAGTTTATTATAAAACTTTATTTGATTAATTCAATATGATCCCTAATGTTCAGAGATTGCAACAAGTGAATGTACTAAAAAGAACAGAATTCGTAAGTGTCAACAACCAAGAGTCTATCCGAGTATTCACATCATGACTAAAGAGAGTATTAACATTAAGATAAACCTATCGGAAGCCGCTATTTTTTTTTCCAACAGGATTTCAATGCAAGATTAAGATTTAAACCACTTCACACAATTTATAATGTTTGATACTGCAAAATTGAAGATTGCTTTCACAATTTTGAATAATAAAAATATAAATGTTAATTTCCTCATTTGGCCAAAATTGTGCATTTTCCTTGTAATAGAACTACAATTTCTTATTCGTCAATTGGGAAGTTTTACTGGTATATCACTTACAGTGTTTAACATTCATTTTGAAGGGAAGAAAATTTAAAATCTTGAATTGCTGATTATGCAATACTTCTAGTTTATGTGAATTCACTTGAATTTAAAATGTACTAAATCCATGAGAAGTTTTTTTTTTAGGTGACTCTCTGATATGTTAACTAGTAGTTGGTCAAATTAAAGCATTTTGATGATTTTTGGAAAGGATAAATTTCAATTCGTAGTTAAGTTTGCAAACCTAATAATTCAATCTGCTTTAAACAATAACGTATGGCTAAAAATAGTGTATCCAGCACCTTGAAATTGATATGGTCAAGTCAATTGGTGTTGACACAAGTGAGGTGTAACTTTTTTGTTTGCTCTTTCTTTGCTTCTAAACTGATAAAACAATTAGGTAATTTTTGTCACTCTTAGTTTTGTGAAACAAAACGCAATTGTCTATAATTTTGCCATATTATGTTTTAACATGGAAATTTTATAAGCAAATTCAGTTTGTTCTCATGTTGTAAACCTGAAACTGATTAACAAGATTTTTAGACATTTGGTGCTGTTAAGTGACCTGTAAATTGCAGAAAAAATATTTCACTTATTTTAAATTTATTTTTATGTTTATTTACAAATTTTTATTTTATTTGCAAATTTTTATTTTGTAATAACTTGTTACTTTGTAAGTAACAGTCTATCGCTATACTATACTAGTTTTTAAACCCGTCAAATTAACGGAATCCTTTGAAAGCCAATTAGCAGGCCAAGTCTATGGAAACCCTTACTCATTAGAAGCGTGTGATGTCATAGCCTGTCCATGTGTGATGGCTTTTTGTTTAAAACAGCAATACTTTAATCATTCAAAAATTGGAAAGAGTAAAACATATAAGTTCTAGTTGCGAAATTCTCTTTGTTTTGGTGTTTTTGGTTTTTCCATGCGATATCAAGTAGTCCATAAAAGCTGTCCAGTTTGCTCAAATTGCAGACTGTTAGAGTATAGGATTTTTATTTGCATATTCAGCTTCTAACCGTGTTCAGTTCAAAAACCTTCATTATATATTGTAACAAATTTGATCAAATTATCCTATCATATTTTTAATAACTTTTTAAAAAACAAACAAGACTTTGTGGACATTCTGTATTTGCACACATTTGCAGGTTTTAGTAAATTGTTTTATTTCATTTATTTATTTATTTTTTGTGATGAATTTCAGTACACAACTGGACTGTAGTTGAAGCCACCGAGTGGTTAAAATCATCTGTTGACTTGCCACAGTACGAGCAGACGTTCCAAGAAAATAGAGTGGATGGTACCTCTCTACCACGGTATGTATCTGTTATTAAAAAAATGTAACGTCTATAGTAATTAAACAGGGTATTTAAGGTCTAGTCAAATTTTAACTACAAATACTGCACATCAAAAAAGTCTGTATAAAAATGGGTCTGGAAATCGCATACTCATTTGCATATCTACAGTGATTAAGGAACAAACACAAGGATTATGAAACAATGTCTATTCAACTGCATGACTGCATCTTGTGTTACTTCAGATGGAAACGTTTCTGGAACCATGTTAATATGGGGGTTGTTTGCTTTGTTTTGAGGCTTCACATTTGTGGTTAAAATTTGTCTAGATTTTTCAGGAACACCCTGTATATATTCGTATGATTAATAGTTAATATCCTTTCCATTGAGTTGTTGATTTTATTTTTCAGTTTGGCAGTTAACAATATGCATTTTCTGTCAAACATTCTTGGAATCAAAGATCCGATACACAAGCAGAAGTTGGCATTAAAAGCAATGGACGTAGTACTTTTTGGTTCACCAAAATGTACGTAAAAAAAACAAAAAATTTGGTGTGGTATACGGTTGTACAGCTCAACTGAAAAATTGTTTGTTTTTTCATTTAGATGGGCGTAATTTTATAAAGGATTCTATAGTTTTGACATCGATCTTGATTGCAATTGGGGGCTGCTGGTTCGCCTACGTTCAGCACAAATATTCGCAACAGCACCTTCGAAAAATGATTAAAGATCTCGATAGTCTTCAAAAGGCGGAGGATGCATTGATGGTTCTACAAGAAGAGTGAGTCTGCATAATTATTTATGTAGTGTCTTAATAGTTTTAACACCTTGTTAATTTTTGAGGTGATCATTTTCTAAATGTTCAGTGATAGCCTTGAGATTTATGTTTCATGTTAAAGAGAGAGTTTCATTAGCATATGGTTTTTTTCACTCTAATTATACAATAGTTTTCACTTTGTCATAGTTTTCCCCATCTTAATAACAATCTGCAGAAAAGTTAATTTGCTGCTTCTCGATGTGTTTAATATTAAACCTGAGGTAATTGCGGAAATTGACATTAAGTTCAAGGTGAAACGCTCGTTACATTCCTTTGGCATAAGGCCAGCATTTTTGCAGAAAATTGAGTGCACCTGTACATTCATTCTTTTAAAACATTACTCAGTATTTAATTTCAATGCTATCTCCATTGCTTCATCTATTGTGTTTTGATTTGAACAATTGTGCCTATTATTGTTGGGATTTTCTTTCTCTTTCAGTTTTAGAAGCTATACATTTAAAATACTGTCTCTGATAAACACAATCTGGAGATTTCTCTTTTTCAATTGCATGGAAAATGACAATTATGAATAACTATATTTTACTATAGTTATGATTCATAACTATAATAAAGTATAGTTATTCAAAATCGTTGAGTTGAGATCAAGTTTCAAGCTTATGAAGCTCAAAACTGAACTGAAGGGTGTATTAAATTCAGGGGCATAAGAAGACTTTGGGGACAAAAAAACCTTCCTCCATTTTTTTCTGGCACTATTTCATTTATTTCTTCATTGATACCATTATAATTTCGTATACATATAAAACGATAGTTATCCTCCTCCTCCTCTTCTTCTTCCCATCCGCCAATATCAAATTCAAATCTTTGGTTTAGCTTCTTCAAGCCAAATAGGTTTATTTGAATACGACCATTACATTTACTGTTGAGTTGAAAAGCATTCGTTTGTTCAGAAATCTAGTATCTTGGAAATAATTTCTTTTGTTTTTAAATTTTAATTGGAAGAAGACCTTTTGCAGTTCATGTGTTGCCGTGGATCATGGCAGTCAATAAATTGCTTGCAATTAAATTTGGCTAGATGGTAGTAAATTACTTTTTTGTTTGTATGTACATCCGTTCTTGTGAAGTCAAATATGTGCGACTTATTTTGTAACTGAAGTAAATTCAAATGTAATCAAGCTAGTTTTGTAATAGGAAATGCGCTTCTTATGTGCCAATGGGTTATGTTATTGTCACAGCAGTAGTATGCATTAAATTGCGTTTGAATGTTGTAGACATGTTTTTTCTTTTTTAATTTGATTAGTAGGCCTACAGTAGTTTAAATGCAAGTACACGGTGTCCACCATGAGATATCAACATTTTAATCTCATACAGAGTTGGAAGGCATGCACGTATACAGGGGGGTGGTCATCGGGGTCATGACACCCTCCAAAGCTTCCTGATAAAAGGTGACCTGACATAAAAATCTGATAAGATTCGGAAAAATTTTGACAAATTTCTAAACCAAATCAAAACTTAGAATTTATTTTGTAATTTGTTTCTTATTTGGCTATAGATGATTTATATTTATATGTATCGATAAAAGATGTAGGTATCAATAATTCCTTTTATGTGGTATGTGACGCTCTTCAAATTAGATGTCTGTATACATCTGTTGGAAGATAGATACATAACTATGATTAAATATGGAAATGATAGTGAAGCTATCGGAGTTTCATGGGTATCGTTGGTGACACGAAGAATGTTTACGCGGTAATTTAACTTATGTTTTGTGTTCTGCAACATTCCCTCATGTGACTTGTATTTATTGCTGCATACCATCACACAACCTATGCTCAGTTGCTTAAAGTCATCATTTTGGAAAATGACTGCAATGACACTGCGGCTCTGACACCACTTTAAAATTTCCACATTTTTTTAAATTTTTGTTTCTGTTCTACCAACAATCACATTTGTATAACCTAATAGGCCCTATGTAAAAATAATGGACTTAAAAAATGTTGACATCTCGTGGTGGACACATGGTATTAATTTTCCCATTTTAAATATATATTTATTAGTTTTATGAAATGGGTGAAATTTGTTTTATAATTATATATGTATATTATTATGAATTTGTTTTTATTTAATTATGCTTCAAATGTTAATGAATGTATACGTTTTCAGGTTAGATAAAGCTCATCATGAGCAAGAAACGGCAGCGTTGGAAAAAAAGAACTTGGAAAGAAGGTTACAAAATGAAATGGCAGGAGCAAAAGTATGTATTTTAGTATTTTTTTTTCTAAAATTTTAAATCGTTTCCCAACTTATTAACACGATTGTAATATTCCAATTTGAAGAAAGATGGGGAAAGTAGAGATAGTGACGAGGAAAAAAGTCGTGTGAAGTGCTTAGAGAAAGAACTGCACGATACTCAAGACGAGCTTCGTGCTGCTCAAAAGCAGTTAGAAGAACATCGCTGGATTCCTCCTCCAGCTTTGCAACTTTGGTTGCAATTGACGCACGAATTGGAACTCCGAAATTACAACGCCAAAAAAGCTTCTGCGGAAAATCAACTAGCACTTGCAAAAGAAGGGGTATGTTTTTAGACCAAACTGTTTCAGGTTTGTTAATATATTTCTTTTTTTTTTAAAATGCATGTTAATTTTTAGTGCGAAAAACTGAGGAAGAAGCGTTCAAGCTTGATGGGCGCTTTCAGGGTTGCTCATGGTAGTTCAATCGATGACGTTGATAGTCGTATACTTCAAGCAAAGTAAGTAAAAGTTTAGTTGTTTTTTTATTTATTTATTTATTTTTTTGCTTTTTGAACAAATACTATGTTTGAACATGTATTTTGTATATGTATACTGTAAGAATATTCTTAAAGAATGTAGATCTGCAGTTATAATCTTAATAGAACAAGATTGATTATTATTGTTTATTTATTCTCCTAGAAGAAAGTGCCAATAGACTTTGATAATAATAATGCACGCACTGTACATAAGTATTGGCCTAAAAATTGTTGCTCTTTACCCAATTGTTCGTTTGTGGGACAACGTTCGTCTGATGATCACAAGAGAAATTATTAGATGAATTGTTAGCTCTTCCAGATGGAAAGGAAACATAAAATGTATTGTTTTCAGGTTTAGTCAAGTAACCAGTCTACACACAATTTCAAATAATTACAGATTTTTTATTTCTATCATGGTTAGGCTTATTTAACAGATGGTGCCATCTATACTTATTGCTACAAAGATGTAATATTTTGTTAACAAATGGTGGCATCTTGATTCTATCGTGGTTAGGCTTATTGGTAGTCAACGGTCACCAGGTCAAAACTGCTGATGGTGCTAGTAGATCAGTAGTCTCCAAATTTTTCTGATCACGCACCCCTATGTTAGTAGGACTAAAGGCCACGCATCCCCTCGATGTATGTAACAAGAGTTTATAAGTGATTAGAGTTATAACTAACCTCTGTAACAAGAGTTCATAAGAAATGGACTCTTTGTAATAAGAGTATGTAAGAAATCTCCTATTCTTGTACACCACCACAGATAGCTTCGCGCACCCCACTTTGGAGACCACTGTAGTAGATGATAGGTGAAATGTGTGATTCATCGTGTGATGGAATTTGGGTTTATGATGACAGGCCACTAAGTTGGTTTAAACCCCAGCCCAAGGCCGAGCAAATGCTCAAGTTGAAACGGACTCACCTAACCTAGTGGCCTGTCATCAAAATAACCTTAGTTCATTTTTACCACAATGATCGATCACACACTTCACTAGCACTATCAGCGGCTTTGACTGTGTAACCGATAAGTACCAGTTTATTTAATAGATGATGCCACCTATTGCTGCAAAAATTTGGAACAACAAATTTTCACGGACCTTTTATATTTTTTTACTTTTAAATTTGATCAGTTTTTAAAATTTTTGATAGTTAATCAGCACTTGCATTTAAGTGTTATAATTTTTTCAGAGTCCATATATGCTCAAATAGAAGTACAATGCTCATTGTTCAAAGCTGCCCCCTTAGGGGGTAGCTTTGAACAAGAGTGGGGTACTTTTGAATAGTGCTGGGGCACATTTGAACATAGCCCATAATTTTAATATTTATTATCATATGATTTTATCCATCTATGGTAATGAATATACAAGTGTTTATGTCTATCCTATTCGGTAACCACTGAAATAAATAAAAAAAATAATAATGCTGGCGCACATTTGAACACTGATCGAATGTACCACACACAGACCATGTGTTCAAATGTGCCCCACTCGTCCATTGTAAGAGAAAATCAAAGTTGTGATCATATGTTTCGAACAAATGAAACAAAACTCTGCCAAAATATGGAGAAATATATGTGCTTTTATGCCCAGTAGGTTAAAATCAGCAGAGATGTTTCCAGCTTTCTTGAAATCCTTAGAGATGACACCAAAATAATTTGGTTTTGATCTCTGAAAATCTAAAAGTTGCACTGTGCGACTGATAATGTTTCTAGACATGTGATTGATGATGCACATGCAGTACGGTGTTGTCATCATACAACAACTGGTTTTAAAAAAAAATTCCAGTTTAATTGGGTAATTAATATTTCCTGTTCAAAGGTGCCCCCTGTTCAAAAGTGCCCTCCTCTCCCCTACTGTGCTTAATTATATTATTTTATCCGATTCATCAGAGCTTCACTAACAGAAGTGACTCAGGATCTGCGAGAGCGATTGCAGCGTTGGCGGCAGATTGAGACTCTGTGTGGCTTCCACCTTGTGAATAATCCAGGGATGGTATTTCTTCAGTCCGCTCTTCACGGATCCAGTGTGAATGGTGGGCTGCATTTGAGACCTATCAGACATGGTAATTACTGCAGCCAGCTGAATTTGCATGCCTACTATGTATCTTCTATGGTATTCCTTAAAAATATATTTTCAGTATTTATTCATTATATGTGTTGTAACTTAACGTTGCAACACGTAGTAGAAGTCAAGTCGTACCAAACAAAATTTTAATTGTGGCATTGCTCGATTTGAATTATTTGATATTACCAAATTTTTTAGGGAGGGTTCACAAAAAAAAAAAAAAAATCGGCGATCGTAAGTTGGATGAAAAATTGTTAGGTTTTGACATGTAATTTAGCACTTTAGTTAGCAAATAGTGTTTGTGCAATTGCCAGGGTTGGTTTGTTGTTTTTTTTAATTTGATTTAATTTTGTTTGTTCTATGAAATTTTGGTTACTTTTATAATCATGAATTTTTGGCGTGCAATTCCAGTCAGTGGGGGCTGCCATGTAAACACCATGTGGGATTACTAGGCTAACTGTAAGAGGATTTACGTACTGTTGTCTTCGCATTTGCTGCAGATTCTTTTGTTTACTCCCCTGTTTTAACATCGTCTCGTTATATATTGGTCTTTTCCTAACCTTACTCAGAGTATCGAAACTGGCAGTAATGATTCCATCAGATACTATTAAAACAACATATCCCACATTTTTGTTTGACAGGTTATACACCAGAAGTGTACAAGATTTATGATAATGTAATTTATCCAACATCATTTAGGAAACATTGTTTCATTTTTGTTTTTGTTTCATCGTTGGCGACAGGAACATAATAGAAAAACGTCATTTGGTATTTTTATCAATATTTTCAGACCTTTTTTTTATATGTATATATATTATTTGATGGGATTAGGCTTAGTTTGATGCTCATCTATGGTTTGCTTTGTTTATTCTTGGTTTTCAATGATTTTCAAACAATACATGTTTTTTTTCCTCCTTTATGATTGCATGTTTTATTTCATCGTTTCATGGTTTCCTTAACAGTAAACAAACTGCACTGTAGTTCATATCCTATTTTTTTCTTAAATTATCATAATATAATTATTAATATTAGCTTTATTCAACAGATGCTAACACCTGCTTTTTATTCATTTAACATGGCATCCTCCCTGTTTAGAGAACGGTAGCAGTTTTTATTTTATTGTTTTATTTTTTAGAAAATTACATGCATTTGAATATTTTGTATATATGTCACTGCATGAACATTTGTTTACTTGTTCACCTGAAATGATGTTCAGGAACAAGAAAACTTGAATTTTTTATTATTTTTATTATTAGGTTATTATTGCAGTAGGATTCGCTTACAAATTAACTGGTAGCATAACATTTAATACAAGTCAGTTACCTCAAATCTGGCAATCAAAGAATCCGAAAAAATTCAGTGATCAAGAATGAAACTTATACCATGAGATCTATGTAGTGTTTTGGTGGTGGAAAGAGTAGATCATCGTTTGCAAATTATAATTGAAGGCTTGCTTGGAAGAACGTATGTCACAAATCACAGTTTTGAGGGAATCACAAAAATATCTTTGTTGTGAGCACTATTCGTCATGAACGCAATATTTTTACTCATTTTCACAAGTGTTATTTCACTTGGTGGTGACATAGGCCAATGTATGAGGAACATTTTTTCATAATAATCTCATTTTGATTTATTTTGGCGTTTACAACGTTGTTCTGGACAAGCCTTCGATTATAAATTTGTAAAACTTTTTGTTTCTTAACCCTACTATTTATAATGAGGTAATTTAAAAACAGGGTGAGATGTTTATAGCGAGTGGGTAGTAGCGAGTAGATAGCTCATTTATCTGAAATTCATCAAACAACCAGTAATCGAAAAATCACTTATCCAGAATAGCTCCAGTTTCAGTCATTCCAGATTTGAGGTTGTCGACCTGGAATTGGTGATTGTGGAATATAATCCTGAAGATGTGTTATTCTTCTTCTCATTCAGCACTGATTTCAAGAAATATGATTTTTGAGAAGCATAGTTTTTTAGATAAAATTCTGGAACATGCATTATTATTATTATTACTAGAAGTAAACCTGTCAAATATGACAAAGAATTCCTGGTTGAGTATCATGTGATGCTGATCAAGCAATGGCTATTTAGGCAATAAATGTGTACGGGTTATTGAGGTAACAACCATGCACTGTCATGGAAACATTCAGTGAGTGCAGCTGCTATATAGAGATTTTTATGTGAGCATAAATTCAAGTAGCGTTAATCATCACTGAAAATGAAGAACAGTCTGAATTAACTGAGTCTTATTCACAATAAGCGAATTCTACTGTGAAAACCTTCTTGATTAAGTAGCAATTTGTAATTAACTTTGATAACAAGTTTATCGAACAATTTGAATTTGCATACATTTAAAACATAACATCGGCTGGGAGTGTAAACCCGCTTAGCTCCATTGTAGCAACTTTAAAGGAGAAGCATAAAAGTAAATAAAAATACATGGAGCAAATTTTTTTTTGCATCACACACTTCACTACGTTAGACGTCAATTTGAGCTGAACTGGTTTTCTTAGCTGATGCAACCTATCTTTTCCTTTCAAACGATAGGTTAATCTTAAAATGAAGCTAGCAGGTTTACACTCGAAGCCGACGGTAGGTTCTATGTAACTAAATGACATCTCTTGGTGATAGTGTCTTCCCCTTGTAGTTGACCATTCGTTGTAGATGTAGTATCAACATACATTTTTTAAGACTTTATTTGAATATGTGCAAGTGTATGTGTGTATATAAGCATTACACAACTAATGATTCACGTTATTCCATGACTTGACTTTGACTAATTATTTCACTTTATTGTAGTAGTAGTAATAGTAGTCAGTCGTTTTCTTGTGATTGATACTGTCAGAGTTTGTTCTTTGCTTGCTTCATGCAATGTTCGAAATCCTTTTTTTTTATGCATTAATGTTTTGTTGTTGCAGTTTTTGTAAGTGATTGCAACAATTTTGTGTGTCCAATGCAACTTAGAACGTTTTTCATGTTGTTTTGTTTCAATTTTTAACAGGCACGTTGTCGAGAGGTTCACTAATAAGTGCGAGTCAAGATGATCTTGACGACGCTGAAACTCTTTCTGCATACGGCGCTAGCATTAGTGCAGGTTGGCTATCCTTTTATTTTGTATTTCAATGTGTTATTTTGATTTACTTTGAAATTTCAGTTGAACGTATTTGTTTATACGCATGCTATAGATGTGAACACGAGTCATGAGACATTGACTTTCACACAATATGATAACCAAGATACATAAGCAATGGTACTATCCATTTCATTATCCAAACATGCACACGTCTTTTTTCCTTTTCTTTTCTTGTTGAAAATGTGCTGGATCAATATCATCAAGACATTTTATTAATTGTTGTTTTGGATCAAAACAATCATCTACAAAATCAAGACAATTTTTTGGTTGTAAGATTTAAACTGCTTCTCATTTCTACCATAAATCAGTGGCTTGATAATTTGAAGTTATGTATGGTTTATTTTCATATACGTGAATTTTCGTTCTTAAATATTAGTTTTTAAAAACATAAAAATTACAAGTAAAATTGTCACGTTTTATCATATAGGCAAGTTTAAGGTGATTCTATGATATTACTCGAAAGGATATTATATTGAGTTTGAAATATAGTTGCATTTTGATAGGGCTACTATATCTATGCATGACATATACTCTAGTATAATATGTCATGATCTATGGAAGTACCACTACAATGGTGGTACTTCCATTGACTTGGAAATGAGTTCATTCATTGTTATATTGGAAACTTGAGCTGTAGCACCTAGTCATATTTAAAAATTTGTAGCCAATGGTTCATTTAGTCATTACTCAGTGTCATTATCATTCATTTTCAACAATTCTAAAATAGAAATACTAGAGCCCAAAAGATTTTGCGTGTAATGCAGTGTAGTGTACATTACACGGTCATGTTTCACAGATTTCAAATCAATTTGGATTTTAACATTATGTGTACATTTATAGATTTCAGCTGTTGTTGTGGTAGAATTGTGGAAACCGTTTTGTGTTTCATGAATACGAATGGTTAATGCAGCAATTGAATTTCACACATACACTCAATCATTGTCACATGTCAAAAATGTTTTGCAGTAGACGTAGTTTTAAGCATGAGGTAAACGAAAAATTATCTGGGGTTGAATGAGATTTTTAGATGTCATTCAAGGATCTCATTGTAGATGGAGATCTTCATAACGGTTACCACAGTCTGCGCTTGACTCAACAAAGCCTCGATGATTATTATATACAAAAGGCCAGAAGAGGCGCTGGTTAGTGTAAATATAAGTAGTGAGTGAATCGTTAAATGTGGTTCCTGTGTGGGAATCATTGAATGCAGATTTTGCATGTGTTTCACATTGCACTGGAAAAAGAAACGTCCTGCATGTCTCGTTACATGTTTCCACACGTTTGTTATGTACCCCATTAGCCACACGGGCATGGTCTTAAATACAGATAATGTGCATGCAACAGTGAACAAAAGGTGTCTATTTGTATAACATTGATGACGCTTTAGTTGAAAACTTAGCTCTACATATGAGAATGTAATTTTCTATATTTTCACACAAAAATTACAATTTTAAAACATCTGGCCAATTAGATGAAGAAGAACAATACTATACATGTACATTGATTAGTACTCATTGGGTAATTAGTTACTTTCATTTCTGGAAAGTATTGTTGTTATCAAAATTGTTGTTAAGAAGTTGCGTTATTATTTTCCCTGCCATATAAGGCATTGCAGGAAATTTACTAATCACATATGAAATATGTCACAAGTTTTCTTGCATTTTTTTTGCACATTCATTTGTAGCCTATTCTGAGCATTGAGGCCATATTGGGTCAGGTTCACTTTATTAAAATTAATATTTTGTAACAGAGTAATCTTTATCACTATGTATCTAGGCAATGTACGTGTAGACTACAGGCATTCTATAGAATGCATTTATTCTATAGATTGCCAAAACTGAAACCAAGATAACTTGGTATTAACTTCTTTATAATGAAATTGGTCACCATGTGTTTTATAACATAGATTGTTGTTTTTGTCTGGAACGAGTCTTCTATTCTCCTGATCAGAATGCATTTGCACTGTTCATAGTAGAAACATTTTCACTGATCACATTTACTAGTTTTGTGTATATGTGCTACTAATAGATGGTTTACTATGTAGCAAGCTTTATGTTACTAAGAGGTTGATAATTGGAGAGCCTGGTGTAAAAGGGCATTAAGTAACATTTTTGTCAAAAATGATCTAGAAACATTTTCGAGTGTGTGAGGTGCAATTCCTAACGCATAATTTTGAGCAAAGCAACGATGTGTGCAAAGATATTAGTGCAAGAAGTTGTGAAGTAGTCCATAGACAACAAGGCAAGTTCCGATCTTCAAATGTTATTTCCTCGAAGTTGTAAAAATGTCACTTGACACACTTTTACACCAGGCGTTTCAATTTAGTACTACTAATGCGAATGTAATTTTTTTGTATGTTTGTGTTAATTTCTAATTATCATTCGTCGTACACATCATCTACTCCTCCGGTTGTTGGTGGGTTTAGCTAACAAGTATTTCCTTTCGTGACCTTTTGTTCTTTTTTTTTTCTTTTTCTTTTTTATTTCTCTCCTCGTTTCTCTGCCTCCCCTTCGTCTGTCTTTTCTTGTCATCATGTCCAGTACAGCAGCTAGTCCATCAATCAGCAAGTATGTTTCTTGCCTCAGTCCCACCATCATATGCACAGTGCACTTCATGGCAAGCTGATATATCGCGCAGCAGTCCCCCGCATCATCGGGAACTGGAAGGCGGTTCGCATCCTAATCTGTCATCTCTTGTCTCATCGGCTTCTTCGGCTGGAACAATCGGTCATCCTATGGGAAATGGTACGACGAAACGATTTTATTTTTCAATGTGATATCTTTTACCCCATCTTTTTTCTTTTCAAGTCATCTGATATATTTTAAAACCAGGTAATGCTTCCCCAACGTTCAAACGTTCACGGTCAGCTGGTTCTGAAACCCTAGAGCCCATGACGAAGTTATC
>JAQIWH010002225.1:0-25857 GCA_034695005.1 Cryptops parisi | reverse complement strand
CTGAATAGGCCTATGTTGTTATAAGAATGGTTGGTGAGTACATCTCAAATTTCGCTTTAGAAAAGCTTTCGATTTATCACCATCAGGTTGTCAGAAGGGAATCTTAACACCGCCCCCGCATCCACAATAAAGAAGAGAATGGGCCAAAAAAAAAAAACACGAAATGATGACAAGGATGACTGGGCAAATGTCTATTTTGGGTGAAGAATGAGAGATTCTGTAGTAAATAAAAGAAAAGGAAAATTGGTTCAAAAAATTGTTTTACACATACCCATACAAAAAGTGAAGAAGAAAAAAAAATAAGATTATCTCAACTTGGTAGCAAGCAAACTCGGGAAGTTTTGATCTCCCAAGTCATGTGTAGGGTCAGTTGAGAAGGAAATGTATTTTTCATGACCCGAATTGAGTTAATGCCAAAGGATATTTCCCATCATGCCACGGGGGAAATTTTTTTTATGACTATTTATTTCTTTCTTTACTTGAGTTAAGACCGTTTTTTCGTTTTTCCTTTTTTTTTCTTAATAAGAAAAATATAGCTTTAGTAATTAAACAATTTCAGACATTTTTATGATTATTTTCTATACTCTACCTTTTTGTTGTTTTTCATTAATGGCTCATCGTCCGAAAATGAATTGTCAATGCCCGCCAAATGACAAATGGAAGTTGGACGGGAGAGAGAGGGGAAGGGGGTAGGGGGGGTTTTGGAAGTGAATTTTCATAAATTCAGCTAACTGCAATTTGCACCGAGGTGGAAAGAGATTTCGAATTTTGCACACTTGAGGTATAATTAGAGCTGGCTTATTGGATTGAGATTATTTACGCTTTGCGAAGTCGCACGCGCACCTCGAAGGATGTGTCACCGATCGCCAGCGACGCGCATGAGGGCGCTGCCAATCGCCCGATGCTTGCCTATGGAATGCCATTCGCGTCAAAATCGCAAATGTAATCGCAATGGAATGTAGGATATAAAATAAATAAATAAATAAATATCTTACAATTGCATAGCCATCGCGCAGAAAAATTTATGTTTGTACAAGGTCTTAGTAGTAACTCAGTGTGTTTGCTTAATTATCTTTTTTTTTTCAATCATTTATGTAATGTAATTTTACTCAGCGTTGAAATGGCTGGATTTTTCTGAGCGCTCTTTTTTTGGGTAGGTTTCCGATGATCTACAGAGCTGAAAATTTTGATCATAGGCTGGGGTTGCGAAATGTTATGTTGTATCAAAATTTGGGTCCAAGTTCTGTCAATTCCGAGATTCTGTCACATGAAAAGTGTATTTTTTCTCGAAGAACGTTGCTGACGATATACCAACATTTTAAGTCACTACATCATTGTTGTACACAAAGATAGAAACATTTATTTGATGTATAGTTTAAGGCAATTTTTGGGTTAGTTTTCAAATTTCAAAACGGCGCTAAACAAGGGGATGAATGTAACGAGTTGAAAGTTAAAATTAATTTTTCATATGTCTTATGTAAAATATGGTTTCGATTGCTGGTCATTTCAGATTCAATAGTTAAATTGCCTTACATATTGGTTTTTATCTAGTTTTTAAGCCTTGGTTTTCCGCTTTACTGCATTTTTATACGCATTGTTTTCAAATTTGACGTGACTGGTACTTCATAGCTTTAATCCGTTGACGCGGTACGTTTATTTTTCAGCGAAATCGATGATACGATTTTTATTACGGAACGAAAATCGCAGCGTTTCGAGCAACGACATAAGTCACGTACACGCGAACGATTTGTTAATTTAACGTTTTGACGTCGATGGGGCGCCACCGATTTAGACGAAGCTCATCAATAGGAGCGAATTTTGGATGGCCCAGTTGACAAATAAAATGTCAAACAAACCAACCAACGAAAGAATAAAAAAAAAAAGGTTGTTGCTCGTTTCGACTGTTTTGGAATCACGTTCGATATGTATGACATCGATCCGGTTTCAAAGGAAAACGAAATGGATGAAATTTGATTTTAATTAAGATCGTTGTTGGAGAGCCCTTTTAACGTTTCCCCAAGATTAAGCCTAAACGTTCGCTAATTATTTCGGGAAAAGTAGTAGTAATAGTAACGGGAGCACTTTCCGGGATCAAATGGACAAACGATCCTATTCTCACTCGACCTCTTTTTCAAATGTCATCATCGTCGTCATTGTGCACAGTGATGTTACTGCTACTTCACGTATTCCAGTTGGATTTGTCGATACACAAAGGAAAACGAATCCTTCATCCACACCACTTGAGTTTTAGATTGCGTTTCATTTACGTTGTTGTTTGTTACTAAAATGTTTGGTTTCTTCGCGCTTTTGATCATTTTTGGCACAACAAGTAGCAGTAGTATTAAGTAGTGTGGCCAAAGCAAATAGCAAGGTTCCGCAAACGTGCATTAAGAATTTTGGTTTGTTAAAAACTACAACAACTCGGGCTTTGTGAAATGTTTATTCTTTGAAGAGAGTTGTTGAAACCCTGTAATTGACAAGTTCGTTTCGGAATAGTTTACTCGTTAGCTGCAGTTTGTTGAGAAAGTTGAAGGGTAAATAAATGTGGAAAACTGAATAAAAGGTTATATATATTTTACGATTTTATTTATTTATTATTTTTTTTTCGCTAAAAGAGGCGTATCTTTCATCATTATCATCTGAACTAGGTTAGATACTCACCTCTTGTGTATAAAGGCCATTAAAGTTCTACGGGCTTAATGGCCCCCCCAATTACGAGAAAAGTCGAGAGCAATTGCCATTACATTATCGTATCTATCATTCGTAACAACACCGTGATCATCATCCACTAAAAAGAATAGAATTTGGCACGATAATATATATTTATATATATAATACAGTATATATATATATATTTTTTTTTCTCTGGATATTTAACTACCAACCAACTCGTTATGTAATTTGCAATGGGGAATGTTCTCATTGACTCTGTTTTTGTAGCGTGGGAAGAAGCAGAAGAGGAATAAGATGAAGAAGCTAACATTCTTTCAAGGTGAGGTCATGTTCAAACAGCCTTTGGTGTTCGGTCGTTTACAGGTGTTGATCGATTACGCTTCAACATGGGAAACATATTTTTTCTTCTTCTTCTTCTTTCTATATGTATATATACATTTTTGCAGTACTTGTATTTTCACCTGTTGGTCAATATGTCTCGTCCAAAGGTGATGAAAGGGTTAAACAGCATCGCACTAAAGCCGATTAATCTCTCTGAACTTTAAGAGATTCGAATTTTTACCGTATTTGGAGTTAATTTTATAGATGTAGTTTTTTTTTTAAATAAAAAAGGTTTGGTTTACGAGATGTTGCTTGTTAAACAATTCACGGGAGGATGTAACAACTGTTACGAGAAGTGTGAGAAATGAGGAATGATTGAGGGTTTTAGACGTGTAATACGATAATTGTTCGCACGTTTGAGTTTTATCAAGATTTTTGCTTTTGTAATTTTCAAATGTTTTCGCCGAGCTATAAATTTAGTGTTTAATTTGTAAGTCCGCGTGTTTTCATAGATACGAAACCACCCATGAAAATAATTACAGAGACAAGAATCGAATAAATCTTTTTTATTTTGCAAAATGCTCTCCGTACAATTTGTATACGCGATAACGCGACGTGGTTATTTTTTTAAAGTACCGGTACGGTTTATAACATTTAAAAATATTTCGTAGATGGAGATTTTATACAATATATTGATATATTTGTTGAATACAATGCTTATTGTAATGATGAATCATCAATTTGAGTTACGTTTGATAATTATACAAACCATGATTTTTACTCGGTATCGTCAACTGACGCGTAACATATTCGAAGTTAAATTTTATATTTATTATTTCTTAAATCATTTTTAAACATTTATTAAATATCTTGAAATTTTAAAAAAACTCACAAATAATGATACACGTTTTCGTATTCCTACAGATATATTGTCATTTAAACAAATCAATAAATGGCACTATGAATGTGTTAAAAACCAAAGTACCACAACAAAAGTGGAGTTGAAAGATAGAATTTTTTCAATAGTAATAATATACATTTGAAGAGCTTTCAAACATTTTTTACAATTTTGAGGAAAATGCGCTTAAAGATCTAAACATGCCTTGCTGTCTATGGGCTACTTAATACTTCTTGCACTAATATGTTTGCACATATTGTTGTTTTGCTCAAAATTGTTCATCAGTAAGGTAGAATTAAATAAAATAAATAAACAAAATAAATTGCATCTAACACATTCGAAATGCTTTTAGGTCATTTTTTGACAAAAATGTTTTAACACCCTTTTATATTAGGCTTTTCAATTTGTTTACAGTGCTGTACCGTTCTTTTAATATTGGTTCGAAGAAGTGGTTGGGAAAGGTTGTTTCGCAATCGTTGCAAAATTTGCGAACTTCCAATCTCATTGGAAACTCGAGAGAAAGAGAGAGAGAACAAAAAAATCTTTAAGAACCATGCGAAAGTAGCATAGTAGTAGTGAAAAAAAATTAAGGATTTTCTCATTTGCATGTTTTTGGAGTAGTAGTAGGAAGGTCGATTTGTCGGCATGTCGCGACTTATTCATCAGCAGTCGCCGTGGCAATTAGACGAGCGCATTGTTTTCAATTTTTGCGTGGCCGCTTCTAATCAAGCACTTGAAGCCTAATTTATGGGTGAGCGTTTTTGAAGGCGGAGGAGCCATTTGGTTGGCGGGGCAAACAATGGCTCAAAAACGGGCAAAAATTAAAACCGAGACGACGACAACGTCGGAGGGAAATGATCCAAAAGTCATTGGCGGAGGGCTCGTTGGCAACGTTTTCTCAGCTATTTTTCCTACGGCCTTGATGAAATGGGAACCGAGTCCTATTTGTCACTCGAAGGGAACCAACCCTTGATGGTTGGCAGCCCGTAGTAGTAACGTAGTGACGAAACGAGAGAGAAAAGAGAAGAGTGTGTAAGAGTGTGTGGTAGTGGCATGCAGCAAGCAAGGAGGCAAAGGCTTGTTAATTCTAATGTAATTTGCCTACTAGAAAGGACGAGAAAGAGAGAGAAGGGAGGAGGGGAAAAAATGGTTGGCCTGCTATTATGTAAAATTCCTCGAAGGAAATGTTTGTCCTTAATTAGTTGAATGTTTCGGCGGTGGCAAGATGCTGAATGCTTGTAAAGTCTTAATTAAAACTTTCATCCATTAGCTAGCTAAATGGGCGGACGACGCCAACGACGACGATGTCGCCCCGTTTGTTGTGGGTGACGTAGGCGCCAGGTATTTTTCAATAGTGATAACAGTAAATTTCAATCGCAGTGTGGAAATTGAGCTGAGCAATAAAGAAGTTGTGAGAAAGAGAAGAGAGAGAGAGAGAGAGAGAGAAAACATGGTAGGCGTTGAATGTAGTTTGTTGCGTGTCACTAAGTAAAGTAGGAGAAGGAAGAAGAAGAAGAAGGGGGTTGGAGGGGGGAGAGTGGGTGGAGAAAAGGTTTCTTAGCGCTCCCATGCGACAATTTAGGTCCCTCGTTGGCTGGCTGCCGGAGTCGACAAATTTATGAAAATGACTCCATTATACTTAAAATGATTTAATATCTTCCATTGCTAATCGCGGCGCTATTATTAAATTTAAAGTACAATGACTTGGCGCGAGGCGCACTCCCGGAGAAAACCGCTTCCTTTGTGAAACCGAATATTCTTCGCCGACGTCGTCGTCGTCGTCCGTGGGCCCATAAACCGTGCTGAGCAGCTGAGAAGGTGATGCATTGTCTCCGATTCGAGGGTTCCCAAAAATCATTTTCTTGCTGGCTCCATGATCAACGACATCTTCTCCTCCCCCCCCCCCTTCCTCCGACTTGGAACTAGAGGGAAAGTCATTGAAAACAAGCAGGCGCAAGCTAAAGACATCACCTTATAATGAGGAGGAACGTCTTCATCCCCCTACCCCTCCCCAAACAAAGCATTTTGGTTCCGTAGAAACTTGGATGATTAGTCGGTTTTGAACGGAAGTTTTTACTGTATTGGAGTTGAGGAATTCGGGACTTATTGGAACTTCATGGTGACAGTCTCCATAGGAATAACTTTTCCGTTTTTCTTACCTGATTACAGTCAATTAATGTACGGTACACGAATTCCGTTTCTTGATGTATTTGACAGATGTTTTATGTTTGTTAAAGTTCTACTTTTGGTGTTTGGACAAACCATTGGCGTTTGGATAATCCGAACTTCGTTACACTTAATGGACGTCTCGATGAGAACCCATAAGGATAAGACTGCTTGAGAGAGTGATTTTTTAATCGTCATTACAAGCGATTACTGTCGCGAAGCAATTTAATTTTACGATTTTCGTTGAGAAAGTGATAGGAATTTACTGATCTGTGTTGATGGTTATTTTTTTGTCCGTGACAGTGTAGTTGATGATCTCATCAAGAGTTCATCGGACTCTGTGGGATCCTTGTTTGTAGATTCCCATTTTTCGTAGCTAGTTTCAATGCGTAATGACGAGTTATTTACTCGTCTCTTGGTGATTTTGAAATTTTTCTCCTTTTTCGTGCCATTACTCCCCACGTAATGGGAAGGTGTAGTAGTGTAATGATTTCTTGTCCATCTCACTTCCGGGACTCGGGAGGCACTCACAAAGTCGGAGATGGAAGCGAGACACGGCTTATTTCTTGCAGGTCGTCTTTTAGGAGCAGATTGGGGTCGATTTAGCAGCCGGGCTATTAGCAGTAGATCATTCGGGTCCCCGTCGTGTTTACTCGAGTGACGTCACAGACGCTTTCCTCCGATTCTTACCTCCCCCCAGTTTTCCCACTCCTCGTATCTTTTTCTTTTTATCCCCGTCTTCTTTCTCCTCTTCTCGCTTTTCCTTTTCCTTCTTCGCGCGCCTGCGTGGTCGGGAGCGATTGCATGCTCGGGTTTCGTTCATCAGCTCATCAGGCGGGTGATAATTGTTTCTTGTTTTCTGAATATCATTAACAAAGGGTAATTACGCGAGTCGGGCAAATGAATGTTTTTCGCCCCGATAAGCCATCAAGGTGCGCGGATGGCTCACAGATCGCGCCTAATCACGCTTTTTAATTTCGGGACTTAATTAATGAGCAGTATCGTTGCCGTCTCTGGCCCTATCATTCGCCACCACCAGGGATGCTTTAGTTATCTGCTGCTCGACATGTTTAGGCGAAGAAGAAGAAGAAGAAACGAGGATCCTACAATTTTTCTCTCAAACGAACCCGTCTTCAATCCCTCCCAACGTCATCCATATTTGCGAAAGGTGATCGTTCCCTCGCTCGTGCTTTCTTCAACTACTAACAACTTTGGCGTCTGTTTTGCGATCGTAAATGAACCCCACACGAATCAAATCCATGCCTCGACGTAAACAATATCAAAACTATAGTTACACATTAGTGCATAGCTTTTTATTGTTGTTACCATTCGTTGGTAGAAGTTCTTAGACGTGTTAGGTCGTAATTTTAATTGATATTCATTTTTTTGTTTGTTTATATCAATGTATCTATACTGAGGTAGGTTTTGGTTTTTTACAAGGGCACCGATTATTAAATCGGAAAGTACAAAAATGATGATGATGTGCGGATGATGAAGATGGAATAGGGTTTTATGATGCAGGAGGAAACGGGAGAACCCCGAGAAAACCTGTCGCCGTGGTGTCAAATTTGAAATATGTTTACTGAGATTTGTGCGATTCGAATCTTTGGAGTTGTGCTTGAACACTAAATAAAAAGTACAACTTTTTAACATCGGATTGTATTTGGAGATCTGAAGTTCAAATCTTGGTGATGTTTTGTGTAGAATACAAGCTACATATATACCGGTATATGTCTTTTACATACCACCAAATATATCGTTACTCTTGTACTTCATTGATTTGTTGTTTTCTTTCACAGTGTTTATTAGACGTGTCTTTTTTTTTATTTGAAAACTCCGGGAATATTGCAGCTTTTGGAATTAATTAAACTCATTCGCCAAGCGCTACCTAGCGCAGAAGCCCCGTGTCTAATAATATTAAAACTTCAAATGCCTTGTTAAGGGACAGGGGCCTTGTGTTGCTTCCCACTACTACTACCATCACCATTACCTACCCCCGTTACACTATCGGAGCATTCATTACCAAGTGACATTCCCGAGACTGTATTGCCGCGCAAAATTAATGATTTGACATTTGATATATGGTTAAATTTGCTTAAATTGCTTAGGCACATCTCAACTAACTTGCCTCCTCTTCCTCCCACTACCCACCTATTCCCCTACCTCCTCTCTCTCTCTCTCTTTCTCTCTCTCTCTCTTTCTTTTAACTCCATCAACCTCTACTACTACCTACACTACTAGCAAACACATACACAGTCAACTTCCTTCTACGACAAGATGGGAATTTTCGCATCACTGCAATAATTAACTTGCTAAACTCGGCGAAAAAGCTTCGAGCAAGTTCATCTTCCAAACGCGATGGCAAAACGAAATGAAGGGAACGGACTGCCATGTTTTGGATGTTGAAGGATGGGGAAATGGTTCGGGTGTTTTTTTTTCTTCTTCTTTTTTAAAAGAAATTGGTGGAAGTTGTTAGGTCTATGAAAATACGCAGTTCCTGTCCAAATTCACGTTGATGCTTGCTTGCGAACATTTTTAAAATTCTTGACGAAATTTTTTGTGATGGTTTTGCGCTCGGTGAGGGAAAAGAAAGATATGGGGGGAGGGGGTGATAAAAGAAAAGGAGAAGAAGGAACCGGTGTTCAGGAGTGGATTGCAATTATCCTCGAGCAAGCCCGTCGAACACGAAAAGAATTCGCGCCCACGAAAAATGCCATCTTTCTCATGTTCTCCTTCATCTATCCCGCTTCTCTTTTCTTCTGTTCTGATTACGCCACGCTGACTTTTGTGAAGGATTTTTTTTTCACTTATACTATTTGTGTTCGGCTAAAGGAAGGTTCATATTCAGTGATGGAATCTTAACCTTCCATGCCAGAATTTATGTAATCTGTTCATTACTTTTGGGTTGCTATTAGATTTTTTTTTTTAGTGAAATATTTTTTATTCAAATTTCAATATCGATAAAATAAGTGTAATTTTTGTTATGCATCATTGCAGTAGTTATAACCAAATTTACGTAGTACAAGATCTATGATGTTATTTTGCCACTTTTATGAATTGATGAAAAACTATCGATAAATGTTGTAGAATTTTGTCCCCAAAGAGATCCCGTAACTGGACGCAAACATTCTTTTAGATCATGTGGTGCTCCTGCGACTTCCGAATTCGATATCGTCAATGGTATAAGAACGCATAAAAACACAAAAACATACATATTTTTTCAAAAAAATACTTTTTGACAATTATTTTTGTCGAACTTACTAAGTTTAAATAATAAAGATAACTATATTTACGAACTCGATGTTTATACCGGTTTACTTCTGTCTCAATCGTACAAAGTGTGTACAGACTCAACAATATTGGTTCTGCGACGTTATTATTGACATACTATTAGTTTTAAGACATCTTTATTATCAATTTCTATGCTTAAGCACTGTGTTTGTAATGTAGCATCAATGAACGAAAAGTCAACATGCAACAATGAATCAATGTTGAAAGCAACATGAGTCTAAACTAAACGATCAACTGCGTAATAGCTTCAGAGACGCCACTCCAAACAAGTTAGTTACCGTATTGTTGGTTGTAGAACATTACCGCAGACTTATTATCGGTTTTAGAACATTACAGTTGATTTGAGTTACCATACAATTGCTATTGATCCTAGGATATTACTGATATCTCACCGTGTCACAACGTCATACGTCTTTACTTATTTTAGAACGTTTCGATAGTTTTGGTGAATGAATGTTTATGACTTTGGGGTGCTTGATGGAAGGGGTTTTTCGGAGTATTTCTGTAAGGGAAAAGTATAGTAGTTTTGAAAGTTTTGGTGGGTTTGTCGTCGTCGTCGGATGCGGGCAATAGTCGGGCAATACAGTAGATGGTTGGCAGCTTAGTGGCTCGCATCACCAACCATCCCTCGATTCCTGGCGGCTCCTGATATTTCCTTTCTCGCACTGCGGTTAGTGAATTTATGGCCGCTATTAGTCAATGCGAAGCCTGTTGCGGTCGGTGTGGACAGCACGCGGATTGCAGCGTGCGAATCACCGCGAAACTCATCATCCTTGCCATCACCATCAACCCTACTACTGCTGCTATTATCATTAGTACTGCTAGTCATACCAACTTCTTTTATACTGTGCTTCTTCCTTTCATGGAAATATTGTCTATGAAAAAACTGACGCCATCTAGTAAAGTAAGATATAAACTGATGCTAACAACTCAAATCGTACCATTACTTTTCAATAACTGAAATGTTAGTAAAAATGGTTTCACTAAACTGGAATACAGGGTGTTCCAGAATTAGCTTTTCTATAAAATCGGACGACTTTAACAAAAAGCTCATAATGCCATGTTTTATTACCTAATTGAAGGGCCTGGTATAAAAGAGTGTTAAAGTAGCATTTTGACAATTTCGAGTAAATCGCGTTTAAAAATATGAATTTGCATTGCTGTTTATGGGTACTTCACACCTCTTGCGCTAAGAGCTTCACAGATATTGTTGTTTTTCTCAAAATTATGCGTCAGGAAGGTAGAATTGCACCTAACATTCGAAAATGCTTCTAGGTCATTTTTGTTAACAGACATCTTTTTAAAGCAGGCCCTTCAATTATGATACACAAACAGAGTTATAAATTACGAGTCAAATCTTCATTGAGAAGATTCAACATGTGCTCAATCTGTGTCCCTGCAAATTTCAGATCCAATCTGACACATTTGTCAGCGTAAAACACATTTTTGAGCATATTTTTTTGTCAAAAACCCGGTTGACAAAATCGCGGATAACGAGGAATAACTGTTACGGTAACAGATTCGAATAGGTTCGCAAAAAATGGAGTCATTATTAGTCGTAAAAATAGTTCGTTGGACAATTACGTTTTTCCTTTCTCACCAGCACATTATTTATAGCTTTCGAATAGCACTTGAATAAACAAGAGCAACCCGATAAAAATAAACTTCACTTCTCTTTCCAATATGCGACACAAGTTTTATTGCGACTTAGAGAACCGAATACAAAAAAAATATAGATATATATAAAAAAAAATAATAACAGAAAAAAATCAACATAACGTTACTTGTGGAAATTCTTCAAACACTTTTTATGGTGAGAAGAGACATGTTTTTCTTCTTAAAGTTTATTTTGGTGTCGTATTGTAATATATCTATTTGGGTACCCTTGCCATCGGCGCACTTTCTCATTTTCATACCTTTCTGTTTTTCATTTACGAAAGATGAATAAGCTATTTAAAGTGAGCGAGATATGATTTGTTGTCGCAGACGGTGTCTTGTCATCTACGACCGTCTTGTTTTTGTGTTTTTTTTTCTTTCTTCCGTTAGTTTACTTTTGAGATGTGTTATTAGTATTTTTAGCTCGAGATTTTCTTAAGCTATATCTCATCAGTCGTCAGTCGTTTAAAAGTTTTGCTCAGTTTGTCGCACGTGTTTTCTTTTTTATTATAACACGAAGATGTTGTGCGAGACCACTGAGGACCCATTTAGCGTTTCATTTTTCGCTAACTGGGTGGCAAAGATCGTCCATACAAAACAACATTTCATTTAAATCATTATTTTTTTAAAAAAAAAAAAAATATACGTTCAGCTGTTTTTCATTTCATTTTGAATATATGAAAAAAAATTGGCGCTATTTATGGATTTCACCAACATTTTTATACTTAAGTTTTTTTGCGTGTAAATTTAATGTACCGTTAAGGGGGGGAGAATAGCATTTTAGCTGTTGTTTACCAAAAACTGGGCAGCTTATTTGATTAGACTTTCTGGAAAAAAAAATTGCTTGATAGGTCGGGAATGTCCGCCCTAAGGGTCGAGAGAAACGACGTTCGTCTCATCAAAATCCAAACCCTGTTTGGTTGAGTCTTATTATGAAAGCAAAATACAAACACGTTGTTGGCGTCGAGTTTGTAGTACACAACGTTGGCTACTTTCCAACAAATCGTTTTTTTTGTAAGAATATAAAACACCCAATGATTAAACCACCCAAGTTTGTCTTAACTACTTGTTTATATTGAACTCGCAATGTTCACTCAAATATCATGAATACAGTATAAGAAACAAGTGATTCAAAAAACTGCGATAATCTCCTTTACAACTTCGTATCTACTGAAACAAACACATGAAAAAATGTTTTTAGCCGAATTACGTTAAGTGTTTATTTGGATGGATCGGTTTTATACTCTCAACAACGATTGCAAAAAAAAACATAGCATTTATCTCTGTGTACAACAGTGTGTGGTGACTTGAAATGACTTAAAATGTAGGTCTATCGTCAGCATACATTTTTCGAGGAAAAACAGATTCTTCGTGTGACAAAATCTCAGAATTGACACGACATTGATCAGTATAAATTCGATACAACAAAATACTTCAAAATTTCATCTCTGTAGGTCATCGAAAACCAACCAAAAAAAGAGCTGAAAGACGTTGAACCACTTCAACCTCACTAAAAGAGGTTAAAAGCGAATTCATGTAACCTACTGTACAGTATTTGAATTTTGAACGTGGTGTATATTCACCGATATTCAGCGTAAACTATATATTCATATTCAGTTGTTTGTATGTATAATTGGTATACATTCTCATGTGTGTACATTTCTAGGGCTTTATGAGTTTGTAGATGAACTTTTACAGTGCCGTATGTTTGGTTGTCAAGTCAAGTTTTATATTTATTTTTGGATTTTTTTTAATACATGTTATATGGACATTAAAATGATTAATTTCATATTTCTTGGGCGACAGGAGATTAGTTTAGCGAATTTAAGTGCATATCATTAGTCTTTTAGATATATTTTTTTCTTCTATTTTTCAAAGTTTTTTCACTTTCATTACATTCATCTCTCTCTCTTTTCATCTCATCGATTCTTTTCTTATATACCTTAAGTTGTTTTTTTGTCGTACGAAAAGAAAAAAACTTTACAACTAAAACTTAAATGTGTAATCTTTTTTATTTTTTTTAACCGGACTTGTTTTTTTTTAATACACGTCCCGAAATTTTCTATTCGGGATGATTATAAAATACTCGTCGGAGAAAGTTTTTAGCTCATCAATCTTGTCGTCATCAAAGATACGATGAAGGGAACCTCGAGGTCTTAAGAGTAATTAGAAAGCTGTTGAAATGCATTGTGGGTAAGAATGGGTGGGTTTTTTGAAGAGATTGTGAAGGAATTGAAGGGAGGGAAATAGTTTTGTTGAAATCCCATCTGATGTTTTCCGAAAGGGGAATTAACCTCACCAACTCCTCGGACGGATAATTGGACGCTATTGCACTTGGCTAAGGAATAAATCATCTTATCAAGGAATCATTTTTGCTCAGTGATTTCTTTCTCGAGTTGTTTTCAATAATGTGTGGGTGGAGAAATAAACGACCGGTCTATTGTAATTTTTTCATAAGAAAATTGCACATTGCGAAATTGCTCGTTACCTCCCATTTATTTTTATCGGTCCGGAAAAAAAATGTGTTTTAATAATAATGTTTGTGAAGTTTTGGAGCAATTTTTTATTCTTTCTCCCTGTGTGTGTGTGTGTGTGTGTGTGTGTGTGTGTGTTTTTTCCGTTCAATAGAGTGAAAATTTTTGTTATTAAATTTACAAAAAGACAGAGAAAATAATTTGACGGTGATGGATTGGGAGAGATAGTTCATCTCATTTATTATTACGAAAGATTGTTGACCCGTAAAATTTCCGCTTTCTATCCAAATTTGTGTTGCCAATTATGAATCTGGAAACGTTTAATCATGTTAAATGGTGTATGTACGTTGGTTGTTGAATAAGAGGAATCGAAAAGCCATTTGGCATTGATTGGCCGTTTGATGTTATACTTAGATACATGACATAATGTGTATTGTTTCTAACAATTACTGGGAAAGTATATATATTTTCATCATGATGTGATGTAAAGAGTGCATCCATCAAGCTACATAAAATCCGCCATGTAGCTTAAATTTTGAATTTTAAACAATGCTCCAGTATACAAGCCCGACTTTGTTTAAAACCTGTGCTTGATCACGTGTTGCTTTTCAATGTAATGATATAAATCAAGTTGAACAACGATCTGAATCAGGTGTTGACATTTTTGTGTGCAAAAATATAAAACTTAGAATTTAAACAAGGTTTGCAGGTAGGGTCCTAGTTTTCTTAAACAATGGTCACGTTATAAAATTACAAAAGTAGCGAAAGGTTTTATATTAATACGAGCATCTGGGAGGTTTTTTTCTTATTGTCACGTAATAGCGTAATCTCATGTACGAAACTCGCATAAAGCGAGTTTGCTTAATAAAATCCAGTTCTCATATAGATATGAAGGGCTTCGAGCAATATAATGATAATCCATATTTTTTGAAATTGTTCAGGAGAGCCATTTCAAGTGAGAAACTCCATAGAATACCGTACTGAGCAACAAGGTGATTCTCTATATTATGCTGCCATTTTTTGAAACAATACAAGAAGTGGTAAAATAAAGTAACAAGCTAGAAACAGTTCTGAGGAACAGTTTGATGTGAAAATGTCATTTTTGGAAAAAGTGTGGTTCATCATTATATCGCCCGGAGCCCTTCATATACAGTATATATGGTACGTATATATCGAACTCGTATAAATCGAGCTTTCATATACACATACAGTATACGATTTTCCTTTTGTCTCTTCATCGTGCTAGCCATTTTATGTTCAAAACGTGTCGCAAAGAAAGATTGCTCGGCTTGGTTGAATAAAACCATAAAGGTTGTCGACTTGTTCAGCTAAGAGCAGTCTATCTTAATTCCATTTACACGTGTTGATCATCTTTACTCTTTCTTGTCGAGTTTCCCGGTCGAACAACAAGGTACCACCACCACCACTACCACTTCTACTACTACTACTACTACTACTACTACAGTAATAAGCAACAACACCATTTGACGACACACACACATTCCGATATGCAAAAGACGACGGTGTGTTGTGTATGTGTGTGTGGATGTGTTCATTTATTTTCCCCCAAAAGCACCGACGTCCATTCACATCATAATGGTCTCGGAACGAAGGGAAAGACAAGGTTGTTGCAAGTTTTGAGCCAAGACAATAATGCGCTTGTCGCCATCATTGGCAAGATTTGTGTCAAAACCGCCTCGGGCCCAGGAGCCATTAGCAAAGCGAGAAGAGAAGAGGGTGGGGGGAGTTGGTGTGGTAAATAGGGGGAAACAGCTACCAACTTCCTTTTGGTCGTCCTCTTAATCTTCGGGAGAAGAAAAAAAAATCCCGACAAAGACAAAAGCTTCAAGATAGCGACGTTCCAACAATGGTCGGTTTTGCAAAAGCAATGGGCAGCAAACAGCAATAGCAACAGCCATTTTCCACACTGACAACCCACCGACCGATGAATGGGTTTTAAACACATTACACATTAACAATTTCAACATACCTTCCTATACTCCTTTTTTGTTTGTTGTTTTGTTGTTGTTGTTGTTAATTTTTTGTTTTTTGTTAACTGACTTTTCCTTCCTTTTCCGATTCGACGTTTTGCAGCGTTTTAAGGCGCTACCGATAAAAGGGATATTTCATATACACACAGCCCTTTTACTACTATGGTTTTTTTTCAAAGAAAACCAAGGAAGAGGGGGGTTCGGGAATGCTTTTTGATTGTGTTAAAGGATGTCTCATTTCCTCCTCGAATGATGGAGTCGACTCGTAAGGTTTGGCCTGTTCACATAGATAACCGAAAGCTTGCATACAAATCTCCGATTGCGTCAACGCGTTAACGATTTGGTGGATTACATTCAACGTCGCCCTCCACACTTAATGACGACAATAAAAGACGAAAATTGGTCCGTGTGTATTATGTGTGTAACGACGAGAACGAGGGGGTAAAAAAAAAGATACTATCTCTACAATAGACCATTTTGGGAGGTTTTTTACTTTACTGTGAAACTCTAATCTTAGAATTTCTTTTGTTTTTGTTTTGTTTTACGTATTCGGTTTTATTTATTTATTTATTGCTGATGGAAAATTTCGATTGCGACTATGATCGCAACTGTCACATTAAAAAAAACAAAAACAATTGAAGGGCTTGGTGTAAAAAAAGTGTTAAATACCATTTTTACAATTTCGAGAAAAACACGTTTAAAAACATGAACTTTCCTTGCTGTCTATGAGCTACTTCTTACGTTAATATCTTTGCATATATTGTTGTTTTGCTCAAAATTATGCGTGAGAAAGGTAGAATTGCACCTAACAGATTCGAAAATGCTTCTAGGTCATAGTTGACAAAAAATGTTACTTAACACCCTTTTACACCGAGACCTATCAATTCATGTTGTATAGTTGCAGTTTATTACTGCCTACATAAAGTCTTATACTGAATAGGTACGTCGTCAGTGTTGCATGAACACACTGACTTTTGAATTCTTCAATATCATTCTTTAGTATCTTAGATTAATTTAGGTTAAGGTTTTTTTGTCTGTTTTGTTCATTACTCCATGAGTGCAATAAACATTCATTTACTTTTCTTAAAGTATTCCAGGCCCTTCAATTGTTTACAGTACAACTCATGTTGTATAGTTACAGTTTATCACTCCGTACATAAAGTCTGATACTGTATATGTACGTGGTCAAATGTATGAACACATTGACTTGAATACCTAGAATACCTAACTTCCAATGGCTACATCTTTAATAACTTGATGTTGAAAAATGTTGCTTAGAAGAGACGTTGTTTATTTGGGAAAGAAAGTGGATGAAGAGTGGAGAAGGGAAGGGGGGGGGGAGGAATTGGGCAGAATTTCGCCGCAGTTTACACGAAAGTTTTGTTGGTTGTCAAGCAAAGCCGGGGTATTTGTTAGGACCAAGGCTTGTGTAGTAGTAGTAGTAATAATAAGTAGTAGTAGCGAGTGGTGTGTGTGTGTGTGTGTGTATGCTGTCTTATCTGTCTTTCTCTCTCGCGCGCGTTTCCTCCCTTTCCGTGGTTGTTAACCCTGTCGCCGAACAATACACCGCTGGCAATGATGTCTCCGGCCTGCCGGAGAGAATTTTCCAACTAATTAAAAGCGGAGAGAGAAACATATCCCATCATACACTCTTTGCATCATCATCATCACCATCATCTTTCTCCTTAGTCATAATGCCTCTGCCCTTTTCGTTCTGCAAACCCGAAACTTAACCACAATGCTCATTCTATGAGATGTTTGTAATTCAGTGGAAATGCTGTTCAGATTCCTGAGAATTTTTCACATTATAACACTTGAAGCTAAACTAGTAGTTCTGTGAATAGCAGACTTCACTCCGATAAAAAAATTAAAGAAATTAATTAAATTTTTAAAAAAAAAATAAAATTAATGCGATCGCAACTAAAATTGAATTCGATGTGTGTTTAGCCCTTCTGAATAACATGTGCAAGTTTGAAGTAAATCCATTGAACCTTTCGCAAGTTATCGCGTTACAAATGCACACACACACACGGACAAATGCCATTTCGATCTACTACTCAAAACAAGACCTCACTACGTTCAGTCGAATATTGTAAAATGTTTTTTGTTTTGTTATTAAGAGTAGATTTTTTTTGGTAATAGTTTTGTTTTCTTCTAATGAATTAACTGTTAGTATGTTTTTGATGTATTATTCTGTTGATGATCAAAGTCGATAGAAGATGTTCTCTCTGTAGGTCTCCTGTTACACGCAAGAGTCGCGACAATTTTAGGTAGGGCAACTCAGACAATAAAATTTGTTGAAAACTGTGACGTTAGCTTCTTCCCCAATTAATGAAAATTGGTTGGCAAGAAGCTGACGTTGCAGTTGTCTACAAATTGCTCCACTTGCTTATGACTTTGGATTACACCAAAAATCGTGTGTCAGGTGACCTTAAGAGATGTTTGCAACCAAGTAAAAAAGTTTATCGAAATGCTATACATTTTTTAGAAATCAAACTTGTTCAGAAAAATATTCGATGTACTTTTTTTTGGAGAAGTTTTGATATATACAATTTTCGATTTATGCTACATTTTTTTTGGAATATAACTTATAATAAAGGATTAGCTGCATATTGTGTAAAAGAGAAAAAGCGTGTTGAACATCGATTAAATTTTAATTTTTTATAATCTTTGATCACCGGATAGGGAAGGGGGTAGTATATCAATGATAGCTATTAATCAAGCTAGCATTAATAAACCATTTTGTATTTCGTGTTCATCATCATCAACATCATTAACACCACCTGCAACTGTATTCTAAATTTCTTTTCATATATATGATCATAGTTACGTTTCATTCTTTATTCATACCCGTTCAGCACGACATAAAACTATTTACCTCGTTACACTTAGCTTATTGGTTAATCAAGATAACATTTAATTTAATAGTTAATAACGTGTTTTTACTTGAAATGTCATTGTCTTTCGCATAAAATGTTAACAAATTTTCAATTTTGTTTTGCGTATTTTTTTATATATTTACACAAGCACTTTTCGATTTATACACAAATTTGCGAAAAATTTGCAAAAAAACTGTGATGTTAGCTTCATGCCAACTAATTTTTATTGGTTCGGGGAAAAAGTTAACGTCACAGTTGTCAGTCAACAAATTGTCCGAGTTGCTCTACTTAAAATTGTCACAACTCTTCGCGAAAAACTGCATGTATCGAAGTTCTCATTAAATGTCGCAGAGTCTGCATAAAAGAAAAAATTTTTTTATGACATAAATCATTTCCTTTGGTACATAACAAAGAAACTGCATTTACGAACTCGTATAAATGGTGGGTTTTTTACCCGTTTACTTTTAAAGTATGTCTGTCACTTTCGTAGACATTCGTAAGTTATTCCACATATGGCCATTATTAAGTTATACATGATACGTTCTGCTACGTAACATTATATAACTATTCTAACGGTAGGTTGTTATAATATATTCACATTGGGGTGGTAGTCATTTTTTTTTTCGGGATGTCTCGTTATCGGATTGTGTCGTCGATTTTCTTTCCACGTTTGTAGGTTGGCGTCGTCGTCGTTTTCGTTCTTGGGACAGACCATGATTGATGAACGTTGGCTCTGTCATACAGTAACATGAGGAAAGAAAGGGGTTAGTAAAAAACACACACACACACACAGAATACATTGCATCAAGTTAGGTAGAAGGGCGTCGAAGGAAAAGGGCGTCGGTAGGCAATCAGCATAGTCGGCAACAAAATAGAAGTAGCAAACTAAAACGACCAATACTAGTAGTGGTAGTGGAACGACGAAGAGAGCGTATTAATTGGCTCGCTGACGTCTGCGACGTGGTGGCCAGGTGAGGCCCACGCCAAAAGGCTTTTGTTCGTTGACTGTCAGTTGGCAGAATGTAATCAAAACATGATTAATGGCCGCCAGGACCCGCGCTGAACAACATCTGTTATTGGATCATTAAACCCTTTAGCCACTCTATTGATTAGAAGGCGTAAGAAGACGGTATAGAAAGAGATGGTGTGTGTGGGAAATGGAATGGGATAAAAAAATGGGTGGAAAAGCTCAACAAACGACAGCAGTGTGTTGTTGCCAACACCACCCAATGGCGCAACTGTCGTGTTTTGTTTACACGCTGTGTCGACAGCCGATCGCGTTGCAATTGGGTTGGTGACTACCATCATTTCCCACCTTCATTTCAGTTTTCTTCTACTAGTTTTTTTTTTCTCTTTTTGGTACTGGTACTAAAATAGGGGGGAGGTGAAGATGATTAAGGACCTTGTCACTAACGTTGTTTGCAACATAGTTTTGCTGGTGTTGTTTTTTTTTGTTTTTTTTTCCATCCTTGTGATGATGTTGACAGATGATCATTTTTACACTGATGAAAACTAGTTTAAATAAGCAGTGGTCTATAAAGATGGGTCCATAGCGTATTTAGATTAATCGAAGTAATTGAGTTGTAATTTAACAGTTGGGTGGAAAAACATCGTAATTCCGCTTACGTCGTTATTCTTTGAAATGCATATGTTGAATCGTTTTAGACCAATCTATAGCATAAAACCATACTTTTGGTTGCATACTTTCTAACTTTTTGGAGCAATAATTTGGAACGCGACTATTGTAAATCTGACATTTATTGTGGTTTCTTTCCTTTTGTCGCTTCACTTTCTGGTGGTTTCACTCGCGTGTTTCACTTCCAAAACAATGGAGAAAATACCGATTTTGGAAAAACGGCGTAAATGCATATATAAATTAGCAGGATATTAGAATAAGGGAGTTAATTGCATTTTTAAATTAGCCTTATCTTGAGGCTGTCTACTAAAATGAACAGACTTTTTGCAAAACCTGTTAATTTTTCTTCTTATAAATATACAGTTAACAGGATTTTTATAATCTTAAATTTGAAGGTGCCAGAAGTTTTTACCCTTTTACTCAAAACTACGTTTTTTTTTTTAGTTATTCCTTCTAACTCTTGAATTGTAGCAGAAATACTTAGATCCCCAAATGTATTAGCCTATGCAATAGAATTTATTGAATAGACTAATTGGAATATCTTAGCGGTGAATGTCAACAGTGAGGACTTTTCCTATAGACGGAAATACTGCATCGAAGTTAATTGACTAATAATTCAGTTTTCAGCCCCACACTTTGTGACTTGGAAAAAAAAAGCGCCAACTGCGATAAGATGAGAATGTTATTTTGGTGGAGAAATAATCGTATATCGTGGTATAATGGATGATCTTTTTACCGACTGGTGGAGATTTATTATACAAGTCTTTCACCATATTTTTTTTCTTCATCTATTCCATTGCCTTTGCTATTTTTTTCTTCCTTTTTCGGGTTTTCTTGGTGTTTTTTTTTCTTTACATGTCGGGTTCTTTGGCTTGTTCTTAGAGTGAAAATGCGCCCATTACAACGGGCATCCTATAGTCGAAGCTCCGCCCCCGCATCTCGAACAAGTAGCGAACAACGTTTTTGTCAGGCGCCGAGCAACCTAATGATCAATGACGGCTGCCAAAAATCTCTATTCTCGGCTTTGCATTTTCCATCCCAATGAGAATATATTAACGGCAGGTAATAAGTGCCAAACCCAGCAAAGCTGTAAGACCGAGCACAAAAGCCGCCATGTTTCAATTTTTTTTTCTTTTTTCTCTCACTCTTTATTTTTTTTTTTAATATATATATTTTTTTGGTGTGTCTAAAGAGAAAAAAAAATTCTAACAAGAAAACTGCATTATTTTTGTCTTCATCAGCGTTATTATAGCTTTTTATTTTCTCATCAATGTGTCTGTTTATATTTTTTTTTATCGGGTAGTCTCGACATGAAAAAAAAGCTAATTCTGTCCCTCTGTCTGTAACCCGAGTTGTAAACAATGCTCTATCACGTGATTTTATTTTTTTGTGATTATTTTTTGCTTTGAAACAATGGTCTCGTGAAGATTCACGTATCTTGTAGCTTAGTAAAGATCTTATTCACGTGAGCTTTCATTAAGTTGAACATTAGTAACGTGCAGAATTCGCGTGTTTTTGAGAACATTTGATATCTTACGTAAGTTTTTATTGTTCAACTAGTAGTTAGCACGGGAAGGGTGTTAATATTATGAAAAGTGAACATCAAATAATGTGCAACCAACCAACTCCATGTAGTGACAGAATTCTACAACACAAAGCGTTTATGACACACATACATGCATAGATCTGGTTCGTTTATATTATTATTAACTTAACAAGTTTCGCATTATCACTTGTTTATCTCCGTTCTGTATATCTTGACTAAACCATTTAGTTTTCTTGGATTAAAACGATGGTTATTCGCAGAACTAATAATATGAGAGGAAAATTAGTTATTGAACAAATTTAACTCTTTCATCACGTATTTTAAAGCACTCGTATGCCGACTGTACGCAGATATAAAAGTACTTTTTTAGAACAAAATCAACTCGAGATGTAAAATTAATGTACCTGTTGACTGCAAAATTCAATTTTGCTTTTTGATGTTGTTTTTAATGGAAATAAGATACTGTACAGTGGGTTTTTTTTCTCTTAAAACTATGGTCACGATAAAGTTGGATTTTTTTTTTGTCATTTAGATTGTGGTTGTTCTTTATGCTCGTCAACTAGCCTCGCGTTGACTCACGCTAATTATTTTCTGGAGGAAATTATACATGTCGGGAGAAGGAAAGGTTCGAATTGCATCCCCCATGATGACAATGAAGATGATGGGCACTAAGCTTTTTCTCCACCGTACTCTTATCCCCCAACTCTTTTGGTCTCCAATGTTGACTTTTTATGTACGTGTGACAAGTGCTATGCAAACATCTCCTTCACTCATCAGCACTGGACGAACTTCTCGAATGACCATAAAAAACAAAAACATAATTGAAAGCAAATTTTTTAACGTGATCATGAAACTAGTTGAAAAAATAAAAAACAAACATAAAATTACGTGGAAAGTTACCAAGTTTAAATTTTGACATTTTCATGCGTTAGCTATGAAGGCTCGTTATATAGCCTACTGTCATATACAGATACACTTTATGTACATACATAATGCAAAGGAACTATTTTTTTCCATGTTTCGATTTGTGCGAATTAAAATTTATGCAATCAGAGTAATTTTCGATATTTAATATATGCGTGTTTAGTTACACGAAGTTACACGAAATTTATGTTTTTATTATTATTGATTTATTTATTATGCATTATAATTTAACATTTTAATAATTTTTTATTTATTTTCATGTTACTTTTTTTTTAAATTTTAATTTTGGTATTCGATTAAAAACTCTAAAAAAAACGACAAATACATTTTGAAAATTCAATTTGCTTATAGGGTGACTGGAAAACCATTTTTTCATTGGGACCTCGTTTGACATTTTTTTTTCAATTTTTCATTTTTTTAAAATAATTTTTTCATATATTTTTTCAAAATGTGTGATGAGAGTTAATGGAACATTGGGTGGAATCTGTCATTCAAATTTATTTTTTCACATTTATTATTTTTTTGTTATATACATTTTTTTTGATGATGCCTATGATGATGATGAGTGGCATAGGACACCTCTCATGTTGTGTCCTCGTTGATTTCTCAGTCACAACTCCGAAGCTGATTATAAACGCCATAACATTGACTAGCGAGTTACCAACCCCGGCATTATCTGAGATTTTTAAAGTTAATTTTCCCTGACAGCTCAACGGGGATGATGATGAATGTGTTTTCTCGAAATTGATAGGGATTGAAGAAAAGCGAGAAAGAGGATGATGATGATGATCATGAAGGGAGAGAGTGAGAGAGAAAAATGAATATATATAAAAAAAATAGGACAAAAAAACACGCATGTGTTTGGACTTTTTTCATCATCATCATCATCACATATCTTCTTTCGTATATAGTTTTGTGGAGAGAGAGATGGGTAGTTTTTTTTTTTAATAAATATTTTTATTATTATTTTGAATGCGTGTTGATCACATAAATCATAGGAGGTCTTATAACCTTCATTGGGAAGGAAAAAGACCCGAAAAAGTCATTCTTCTTATTGAAAAGCTTCATGAACACATGTTTTAAAAAGGTCTCCCACGCTGAAATATTCCAAAGCCATCAATACTTCATAACTCATGATGTCACTGCCACATTTTCTTCTTTTCAATTGGGGGGTACTACTGCATTTCCCGTGGTGCACTTTTTTCTTTTTCCATATTGTTTTACGTGTGACTAATTGCTATCGCGACATCGACGACAATATATTTTCTATTTCAAGTTAAAATATCCAAATTTTAACAATCTTTATACTTTTTATATTAGCTTCGACTTGTGAATGAGTGAGTTTGTGAGCTGGGAATTTAACGTATACTGCCATCTACAGTTATTTTTATGAAAATAATACTGTCAAATGTACCCAAAAACGCGTAAAACGAGAACCGCATTTGCATGAAAAACATATTTTATGTTTTATTAAAAAAAACATGTGATGAAAATGTAATCAAAATTTTGTGATTAGTTTTATATACAGGGTGATTCAGAACAATTATTTTTAATTTTTAGAGGTATGTAATGCTAATGAAACAACTTTTACTAATAAACTACAATATAGTTCGTAAATACTTCCGTAACGAATTTCGTTGTATTTCGTTTCGGAAGTATTTCCGGACTATAGTTTATTAGTAATAGAATGTTTAATTATATCCCCTCTATGACTTCTGAAAGTTGGCAATAGTTGTTTGAAATCACCCCCCTGTATAATCGCGTGTAAAAGGTCAAAATTCATATCCCGTGCCAGTATTTTTGGGGGGGATACGATACTAAATTAGTTGGAAAAATCCCAATGGTGACCATTTGGTAGATTTGTTTTTTTGACATTTTAAACGATGACATTTGAAATAGCGGAAATGCAATGGATGGACAATAGCTAAACTTTTTTTTATCATTTATTGCCAAGTTTTTGTATTTCTCGAAACGGTCCAGCGATTGAGTTAAAAAGAACTCTCTTTAGTTCGTAAACCTTTTCGTAGTGAAGAAAATATCAAAGAAACTATTAGAAAACGTAATCAGTTTTCTTAAAGTGACTTTTCTTAATCAAATATTTTTTTATATATTTACATTGGTTAATGTTTATTTTTATTTTTTTACATTGTAAAATGAAGTGTGAAATTCGGACATGCGATTGCTGGCACGCTCGAGTAGAATTGAAAAGAGTTAATTTCGTCATCGTCACTTGTTTGTCTCATTCTTATTATCTTTATTAACATGATGCTTAATTAACATCTTATTTTTTTTTGGCGGTTAAATTGCCTGTTTAGTTCCTTACTACTGTATACTACGTAGTTGGTACGGCTTTTTATCGCCGTTTCAGTGCGTTTTTGAGCGGATTGCAAATGGTGACACTTTGCCTGTCGCTTTGTTTATTGTTGGATGGTTTATATTTCTCACACTTAACTTGTACCCAACAGATGACTCTACAACACGCGTTTACGTTTAAAAACTAGGCTTACTACGCATATTATTATGCATACAGTATATATTTTACACTGTACGGCTTGATTTGTTCGTTTGATTTTAACATACTGTACTGTATATATACAGTATGCATATGTGTACAGTATACGAGTATAATTTATATCGCTACATGAAGACAAATTATCGTACCTGCAAAAATAATTATTTGAGTTGAAAGGTGTAAAAAACAGAGCTAAACCGAGTTTACATCTCAAAATTATCATAATTGCAGACTTTAGCTCTGAAGTGTCAGTTATATACGTTCAAAGCTGTCGAAACTGCATACTAGAGAAATTCAGAAAACTACAAGGCAAACATATAATATACTTTAATTAATATTTCAAAATCACGTTTTTGCAGTTACGGCAATTCAGCTTTCAAGTAGCGATATATATTGTAGGTGGTTTTTATAATGGGGAGAAAAAGTAACAAAAGTTTTATATTGAGGCGGGACACCAGCCTATTTTCTTCCAGTGTTTAAAAAGTATTATTCCTAAAGTTTGGTGAATTTCAGATGAAATTTAGAGGTCGCCACCAGATTAGGAAACATTGATTTAACACGTAAGAAGGGGAAAAAACAACAGTTTTATTTTGAATTGGGGCACTAGTCTATTTTGTTCCAATATTTAAAAAAGTATTATTCTTAAAATTTGGTCCATTTTAGATTTAGAAATTTAGAGGTTTCTTCCACAGTTTGAAAGATTGATTTGAAACATACGTAGCATTAACACGCGAATTTTGTAGCGACCCCTGAATATTATTCGAAACTAACCTAAGTGTATCAAAACTACTTTTTTTTTCCATAAGGGAACCAATTTGAGTAAATTAGCTGATAAAATCTTGTTTAAAGAAATAAAGCAGTTATTATGTCTTACCGTACCAGAAAATGCA
>JAQIWH010002224.1:0-25862 GCA_034695005.1 Cryptops parisi | reverse complement strand
TATCGATTTTAATCAACTTTGATTGGATGTTGGATTTTAGTGCACGAACGCTGCAATGCTTCAAATTACGGGCTGCAAGTCAACGATGTAATTTGTAAAGTAAACACTTTAGCAGCTACAGCTACAGCTTTGTCGAAACCAGCTTTAAAAGGTTTCTTTATTTCCCAGCACAACGCCTCCTCCGAAGCATTCGGTGTTCGTAAAAGAGGAAGACCAAGTTGAACTGGTCTAAGTGAAGCAAGAGTCATTGGACAAAAACTTCGGGCACCCTCAAATTTAAATAAAGAAAAAAAAATTCCGTCGACTGTCTATTTACTAAATAAAAATGAACACGTTTTGTACAAAAAATGAGTTAACCCAACTAAGGTTACACCCCAATTCCAAATATCAGTATTTTATGTAATAAAACAAGCTATTCTTTTACAACTGAAAAATGTTTCATCAGCACAACTTTTTAACCAGCTACCTATGTCAATAGGTACAAATTTTATTCAAGTTTTTTTTTTTTACTAAATTGTTAAAATAAATATGACAAAAGATTTATAATACATAGTAACGTTCCGTAGTCTTGCTGCGAGATCCGAAACGTGGAAACTAATTGCCTTTACGCTATGGAAAAGATCCATTTAGCATTTAGGCATTTTAAAGAATATTAAAAGGCCAAGCTCGCTTCACTGCAGACCAAATACGAATAGTTGACAACATAGCACACCTAGCGCCATCTGAGGCCATTATTTTCTAAATTCTCATACAGTCTTGTTGGACATGGGTTCAGTTTCGTTTCGTCAAGGTTATTTCTCTCTATAACCTTGGTTTCGTCATCAATTTGTACCAGCTTATCATTTCGCCCTCACAAAATTCAATGACTTACCTAAATAAAATAGTTCTTGGGTGATAGCTTTTCCTATTCCTGTTGCACCACCAGTAACAATAGCTACTTGACCATCAAACAAGTTTTTTCTGAGAACGCTCGAAAGACACGTCGCCCCTCTAGCACCAGCCATGGTCATGATGTACGAACGAACGAACTTTATCATATCAGCAAACACCAATGGAACTTTGTCACTGGGGGGGTCATTGGCCACGTTGAATTTGGTTATCCGATACTTTCGCACCAAATACAATTTAATAAAAACATTCCTCTTTAGCAAGGAAAATAAGGTGGATCTTTGTCTTTATAAGAAACATTTTTCAACCAATTCGCAATTCGGTGCTGCCTTTTATTTTCAACAAGCTGATTGGCATGGGCGGCAGATTAAAAAGGCTCAACACAGCACCAATGACAGAAATCTAATAGTTCGGGATTTAAGCTTCGCTCATCTTTAGATACCTTTGGTGAACAGCATGACCGATCCAAGACATAATATAATAGACTATTTTTGTTGAGCACCCATACCAATGCATCCTGTTAACTGTGTAGTAGTTGTATACTTTCATACTCAACACATTTTTCATTTCAAAAGCATTAACTACCATTTCAAATTAAACTGATTTTACATTCATTAAATTAGTCCAATGAGATGTCTTCCTCGTAACCCTAGCCACTGAGGGTATAAGTTTAGTTTTCTTGAAATACAAAGTAAACGGAACATGAATGGTGATAAAATGAAAAATACAAAAAAAAGAAAAAGCCTTTTGCTATTGCGACGAGGATGCCATACATTAATGCTTTAAAAAATGTAGTTAGGACGAGATTGTAAAAACATTACGCCAAGTTGAAAATCTAAAATCAGAAATTTATTATAGTGAATTTCCTGTTGTACCAACTTACATCAAACGTTGTGATCGCGTCAGCTTCCATTGTCATCTTCAAATGGCTTTTGACATACAAAGAGTACACTAGCATATTCATATTTTAGCATAGAATGAGGATTCTGTGAATAAGATGTTTTAACGTCTTTGTCTTCTCTCTGAAAATGTTGTTCAGCCATTGTCTCGAATCAGTAATGTAAATTGCTCGCACCCTATCCGACGCGTTAATCAACCAACGTTAAAAACATGCAACTCTTTCAAAATCCTCAACAAGGCGGCTTACCAAAAACTGGAATCCCAATTCCTTTATGATATAATGAATATCTTCATAGCTGGGTTCGATAGAATTTTCATGAGGTAAGTCAGCGTAGTGATACAATAGTGGACCTTCGAGGATCAAAATTCCATTACTCGATAACAGTACATTATTTTCATTCAGGGCTCGGAAATTTTTCTTTACAACTGTTACAGTTAAGATAGTTGTATTTTCCATACCTAAGTTAATCCAGTAGCCTCCTGGTTTCAAAATTTTCCAGATGGTTTCAATGTACGCAATGATGTTGTTAGCAGTGTCCAAGAAGAAACATGTTGCTACACAATTCCACATAGCTACAACACATTGGATCCAACGATTACCAGTTTATAGTGTAAAGTGTCAACATGAAATACCTGCAGTAAAGTATAACATTCTATTAGCCTCACCTGGTTCTCTATAAATATCAAGAAAATCACCAGCAGCCATGGAAAAATGAGAATTGGGTGGAAGATAAGGATTGACATCGGGAAAGGTGACAGCTTTAAGTTGATCTTCTGACCTCACATTATTACAATATTGATGTATCCAGGGATATAATTTGTATACATCTGATTCAGGACATCTGTCAAACAGTAACCAAAAAGTGTTTATCAAAACGTCACACTTACTCAGCCAGCCCAAAGCATTATTTATTTATCTATTCATCGGTTCGATTCAAAAGCATCCTAAAAACGTTAGTGCGTCAAGAATTTGCAATTACTTTTTAAATTATTAAAAACATTACTACTACTGTTTGCTGAAATAAACGCCATCTAGTACATGGGTACTATAATGATACTACTGTATCATTTCCTGTCTCGTAGGTATGTACGAAATGCTTTAAATCTATGAGCTTACCATAATCTAGCAAATGAACAAAAATGGAGAAATAGGGTGAGTGTTGTCAGGCAACATAAGTTAAAACAATCAACAGCTACAGCTACTGTTTAATAAATAAATAAAAACGTTTCCGTCGTCGTTGACAGGTATGCAGCTAGTTATAGTGATAATTACAGAAAAACTCGATAATCAACACCCTTTTTCATTCTACTGAAAAGCATAAGAAAATACATAAAATGGAAAAATTAAGCTGGATATTGTCACCTTTATGTACCTGTTGAGTATAAAGTTACTAGTGAACAGCATAAACAAGCTGAATTCATTTCCTTGGCACATGTAACCTCGCTTGGCAATTTCATAAGCGAGTCTTCCTAAACCAGCACCGGGTACAAGCACCGCCACTTCGTCAGGTTTACTGAAAATCAAGTTAAACATTGCCAAATCAATGGATGCTGTCTTATGGAAAGAGTTAAACCCCATGGTGTTTCCAAACCAACATTAGTGCCCAGTTACCCAATACAACATGAGTCCAACTTGACATGAACAATTAGTGATGGTCGACTTACCAGATATTTTTTGGAAACCTCATTTCTATTTCGTCAATGATAGGCTGGTAGCAGGCTTTTCTTTCCTCTTTGCCTTCCGCACTCCAATCTCGAACAATGAGCTTAAGAGTGCTTTGAACTTTTTCCATGTCCATCGATGATGCTAGACGAGGTTGCTCTTTCTCCTCCTGTTCAACAAATGAAAAAATATCATAATAATAATAAATTATCAACTTTTATTCATTAAAAAATAATTTTTAAAAAAAATTTAAATGTTTCAATATACAGTCGTGGACAATTGATTGGAAACAAACACGATATGTTTTGCATTATCAAAATAAAATGCAACCAATTAAAAATGGAAAAAAGTGAAGACCACCATGCAATAGAGAATTTCAAGGACTATCGAAGGACGTTGTCCATGTATTACTGTATGTAAAAAGTAGTACCATCCAATTATTTATTAAACCAAGTACAGTACAATTTCCATCGGGCAATGAATTGGTAACAAACGATTTTAATAATTAGAAAGGTATCCACGTGCATAATTACAACTTGACATTGTTTGGGCATTGATTCAACATACCTTTGAAATCATGCTTAGCAAAAGAAGAATTCCATTTTCTTCACTTGTAGGTCTCTAAACAATGCATCTGAGTTACGGTCTGAGTTTGTACCTCGTCATACTCAACATTTCACTCAATCGAGTTCAAATCAGGTGATTGTGATGACTAAATTATCACTGTTGATGTGCAATTTAGACTTCCCTACTCGAAAATACATAATAAAAGAAAATCCAAACAAAAACCAAAAATCCAAAAAAATAAATAAAGTCCCATCTTGAACCAACAGACTGGACTGGCTCGTTCAAAGATGAAAATTAACCAACGTTTCGCCTCCTATTTTGTAAAAATTATATAAGGGTTTGTTCACGGTACATGGAATAAAAAAACAAGAAAAGACACAAACAGAACCAGAATAACCAACAATTTTTGTAGTCCCTATATTGTGAACAAGCCCTTATGTAATTTTTACAAAAAATGGGGCTGTTTGTTAGTTAATTTTCATCTTTGAGCTCCCCGGTCAAGAAAGACTATTCATTTTATTTTTGTTTTTGTTCCACTTTGAGATTCTCTTTTACTATGATGTGGTGATCTGCTAATCAACTTTTCACTAACCTGGCAGTGTTCTTAAAGTTCGTATCATGTTGGAATACATGCGTATGGCAACAATAAGGTGCTCAAAATTTCATGATATTGAACTTTCTCCATTCTACCATCTGGACCAACTACAAATTAAGAAAACCATAGCCCAAACCATAGCACTGACGCGGCCAAACTTGCCTGACTTGATATTTTTGACAGAAGCAACAATGTTTTGGTAAATAAGTAATTAGAAATTAATATTTCACTTCTGTAACACATTATTCGATAGCCCATGAAATTATGTATTAGTGGGTATTTTCAATTTTTTTATATCTTTATTTTGATGCTATCGATGTTGTTTTTAAAACTTGTGTGTTACCAATCAATTGTCCACGACTGTATATGACCTAAAATAATAAACAAAAAAAAAGTATTGATTTCACAATACTAAATTAAAAACAAATTATCATCCATCAGTGAGATAAGCAATTGAAAACAAACAACAGATCATTATCAAAAGTGAATGTAGTTTTCACTAATGTATGTGTGGAATTGATAACCGCTGGAATGATATCACAACAGTAGGGTAATATCAACACTCCTATCAGCATGATACCCAAGCAATAGCCAATAAAGCTGGCTATTGCTAGCTAACTAGCTAGCTATTGCTAGATAACTATACTCTTTGTATCAGCAGCGAAGCTGATACAAAGAGTATAGTTGTCAACGTTGTGTCAATTTTATAACAATAGGTATTTGTTGTTGTTGTTGTTGTTCTCTAATGGCAATACTTTCAACATAAAATTTACAGATGGTTAACACGATGGCACAAATCCTACTGCAGCAGCAAGTTCTATCCCCATCACTCACTAATCTCAAACACTGGTCTCATGATTAGTCTTTTCACAGCAAGTCAATGAAGAATCCTTTACTTGCATCATCTTTACTAATTCACTGTTTAATCTAAATAAACTAGTCATTTCATGCTGGACTCGTACATCTTCATTCCATAGCATTTCAATAAAACAATGTTTCAAATACACAACACGTAGGGTGGTACTGTACAGTATGTCCACCTTGGATGTGACGAAGCTGGCAATCGCACAACATTATTAACATGTCCTGAGCCACAATGTGTCAAGTCAACTCGTCTATAAGCTATAGCAGACTGTACGCACAGGTCGTGCATGTGACAAAGTTTAGGGTGTCTATCTATCTATCTATCTATCTTACATACTACTATCCTACTCCATACTCACCATATCAGTTGTGTGATTTTGGTTTTCGAACAGACACTCGATATTCCGTAATATTAGCTCGATGATCTGGTGATTACTTTCGACAGCTTCGTGGACCTTTTTTAGGTGACATCTATAAGATTTGAGTAATTCCTGATGCCTTTTGGGTAATTGATCCACATAATGTTCAGTTCTTAGCAATCGTAAGACAGAATGTTCTCTGTGTAGAAACAATAACAAGTCGTTAGGAGTTGACAGTGCTGTCTGCAGGGCAGGTCGTAAAAGGTTATTTTCTTGTATTGCACACTACGTAACTTACTTGTAGTATTTGAATGCATTTACAATTCGGATAAAATGTTGCGTTTCCATCTTCTCCTCTTCTTCTGAGAGAACTGTTTGCTGGGGAATGTATTTTTCATGATCAAACTTTCCATTCACTGACACCGAAACATCTTCAGCCATGTTTGAAAATTGGGACGGGGGAAAAAGTAACGCCGCCGAGAGGAAGCCGCCAAAAGAGCTCGTTCAATACAGATGGCGACATCGAGCGACAGAAAGAAACAACGTTTAAAACGATTGAACTTTTGGTTTCGATAAGAGTTTTTATAAAAATGAAAAAAACAATTTTTCCAATTTTTAGTGTAATTTTATTTTACAAATAAAATAAACTTAATGTAAATAAAAATTGATTATTTATGGCTAAATAATAAACTCACCCAACAAGAAATAATTTATTATTAAAAATAACTAAATTTAATCGTTATTTGGTTTTGCTGAAGTGACTGAATTCCTAAGTTTTTGTCATTTTTTTTTTTTTTGGATTTGACTGATTAAAGAGTTACAAAGATTTTTCTAAAGTACTTTTGTAACTGTTTAATCAGCAAAATATAAAAAAATGGCAAAAATTTTAAGAACTGCCAAACATCTAGCCATGTATGTCAATTATAACTTATGAATAACCCCGGTGTCGTTACTATTGTTTTTTATTATAAAAATCTAATTTTAACAATACTGTTTTATTTATGAAATTTAAGTGCAAATGAAAATGTATTACAGCAAATGCTGAACCTCTGTTGTTCGTTAATTAATAAAAAAAAAAAATAAAAAAAAAACTGAATCACTTGAGCAAAACTAACGATTATGGCATGGAGTTATAAGTTAACTCCATGATTATGGCAATCCATTGCCATTAAAAAATTCCGTGCTTTACAATTTTTTGGAAACATTTACGTCATAACTAATTTTTTTATTGAATTTGGTGTTAATATAGTATTAAATCTATTATTAAAATTAACGCTATACTACCATGGAGTATTGGAAAATCCAGTTTCGCAGTTCGATAGAAACGTGGAAGATGTCAGAAAAGAGGTATCCAAGATAGACTAATGAAAGAGAAGAGAACATTTAATTAGTTTGCTAATTGTAGCGTTATAATTAACTTATCCTTGTTTAATTGAATTGATTTGGATTGTGTTCATATTTTAATGTTGGGTGATATGGTTGGCGGTTGTTTGCCAGCCACTATAAAAGCTTTTTTGGTTCTGGCAGTTCATGTTTTTATTTTATTTTGAAATAATTATTTTTCTGAAAATGAGGAAATTAGTAAATAATAAATAAAGAATACAGTATAGGTAAGGTAATAGAGAGAGGATATAAGTAATGCAAAGCGAATCTACTTGCTGTTGATATAAGGCTGTTAATACGATGGATCAACTCAAGCATTATGAGCGAAATCGACAATTTGATCATTTTTCTTTGTATATCCAAGAGTCAGTCCCTGTAGAAAAGAAACCGCCGAGTCGATTTGGTTTTCTCACGCGACCACCATCTCTTTTAATCCGAATGCGTCACTAAATTTCGAAGAAAAAAAAATACTTTCAACTTCCCTAAACTAAACTATTTTTATTTTAACATCGCTACAAATGCGTTTCTAAATCGTAAGAGACCTAGCCTACGTGGTGTTTAAAATTCGGTGTGATCCCTAACGAAACGGTAGACGAAACAAGCGAAAATAACGAGTTGACGAATAATTGGCGGGCGAGCAGCGCACAGGTAAGAAACAACAACACAGCAAAGTATGTTGCTCCCTGTACAAGGCCACTCGTCTCTCAGACTGGTTGTACCGAATAGCATAGTTGGGTGAGTGCGGCCGGCTGAGAAATTCTGCCATGACATCGTTGCAGCGCTAACTGTACGAACGTAAGCTCAAGCGCCGCGCTCGCTAAAGTTCATAGAGCAGCAGCAGTTGGCGAGACGACGTTTCCGCCAACTAAGCCAACTTGCAAGTTTTAAACGACACATCGAAAAATGTTTCTTTACGTGATTTTCGCTATTTTGTTTCTCGGGCTTACGAGTACCACCATTGGTGAGATGCACCAACGTAAGTACACACGTTCAATTTGTCGTTGTTGTTTTTATTTATTTGAACACAAGTGGTTTGGTTTTTCCTCCTCGTAAAAATGACGTGGAAAATGAAAGAATGTATCGGTCAATGACGCGTCACACCCATGTTAAGATTCCAAGATGACAGGAGACTTACTACCTACGAAGTACTGTACACGAACTTGTCATTAACTGCTGCACAGCACAGCAATTGTAGGTCGAGTGGAGTTCATTAAATGATCGAAAAAGAATCAATAAGTTGGAAATATCAACGTTACCACGACCATGATGGGTAGTACAATCCAAAAAAAATGTTTTATTAAAAGGAGACTTGGCTTTAAAATGCTAACCGGGTGATTCCATATCCTGTATAGTATATAATATAACTAACTTATTCACGAGAAGCAGCTTTTATATATACTATCGTGACAACAAGTGGGCTACTTTTAACTTTAGATACTGCTACTTATTTTTTGTCTTCAAACCTTTTTCAAACCTCTACCATAGTCATTTATTAACAGCTGCTTCGGTATAAAAGTAAATCGATTCGAAGTATTTTTGTTATTGACTGTTGACTTACTTTGTATTTTCCAAATGGTTCACACTATGTGCCGTTTTTTATTTATCGTTGTTTTATACACTGTGTCTTTTTGGGAAGTGAAATAAATGAATTATTGGTTCACTTACTTACTACTACTACTACTACTACTACTACTACTAATGCTTGTTTAATGATTATTATGGTTGAATCTTATAAAAGACGATTAACGATTTCCAGATCGTGATCGCGATAAAGTAGTGGTGTGTTACGTCGGCGCCTGGTCCGTGTATCGTCCTGGAAATGGCAAATTTGACATCAAAGACATCGATCCTTTCTTATGTACTCACGTGGTGTACGCGTTTGCCTCCCTTCAATCGTTCAACAACACCATCAAAAGTCACGACGAACATCGAGACTTTACGCTCAGTAAGTGACTTTTAAACGCTTTCTTTTATAAGTCCGTGCGTGCCTGTACAGGGTGATCTATTTTCTACATAATCTAACTCTACGTTTTCACACCGTAGTCCGTAGTTACAGTTGACTGACAAATCTGAACGCCTTGGTTAAGATAATTTTAAAGTTCATTTCACATGCTGTATGTGGCTAATAACGTTTTTAGTTTTTGTTTTACTCTTTGGGTGACACGCCTATAAATACTGGTTTTATTGGGTTTGATTAATTGGAATGGCGCGTGACATTAGGTCAGTCCGTGCCTACCCTGGCATTTGGAAAAGAATCAAATGGCATCACCTGCCGGACTAATGCCATCACCCGAGGCATTTGGTTTCCATGTCCTTGTACTTAAAATAAACTTATTATAAAGTCTCAATGGCTTCTTTTCTTTTTAGAGGGTTATCAAGAATTCGTGAATTTGAAAGAGAAGAATCCCAAACTGAAGACGTTAATCGCCATAGGCGGGTGGGAAGAAGGCGCTGCCAAATATTCGTGGATGGCTGATGGTCAACATAACCGAACTGCTTTTATCAAAAGCGTCGGCGAATTCTTGAGGTAGGCCTACTACGACAGTCTAACCTCATTTACATACATTTTTCTCCTCGCTCTGAATCCTGGGCGAAAAAGCTTTTTCGAAAAAACCCGATACGGATTTACGACTTTTATGATCTCCGCATTTCAAATCACCTCGACGATGAATTATTAATGGAAGAAAACAAATTGGAATTTTATGCACTCGGTAAAAAATGTCGTAGTCTATTTTAATGGAAATAAATCGATCATTCATTTAGTGCGCATAAATTCGATGGACTGGATTTGGATTGGGAATATCCTGGAGCCGAAGAACGAGGAGGACGTTTCATCGACAAAGCAAATTTTGCGAGCTTAGTTCAAGTACGACTTTGATGAGTAACCTTACTCTAAACTATAACAATTTCTCGCTAATGGCAACCCCCATTTCGTATTCTCCAACAGGAATTATACGCTGAATTTCAACCCCGAGGATGGATGTTGACGGCAGCTATTGCTGCTTCCACCAGGACGATTGATAAGGCTTACAATATTCCCATGTTATCCAAGTAATGATTTAAATATTAATATAATACTGATAAGATATATATATATATATAATATAACCACGACTTTTAACTTTAGATACTTACATATGATCAATATCATGTGTTACGATTATCACGGCAATTGGGACAAACAAACCGGTCACAATGCTCCTTTGTATTCAAGATCCGACGAATCGATCGATAACCAAAAACTCAATATCGTAAGCCTACGTTTCCGTTTAATTGGAACAAATTCATCAAAAACCCATTTTTTCATAAACGACTGTTTATTCGTAGAATGAAACTGTAAACCATTTGTTATCTCTCGGAGCTCCGCCTGAGAAATTGATCCTAGGGGTTCCTTTTTATGGGCGAACGTTTTCATTGGTTGAAAATACGCAATGGAAAATTGGTGCCACGACCGTCGGTGGAATTGGTCGTCGAGGACAATACTCCAATCAAACTGGCTTTATGGGATACAATGAAGTGACTAACTCGTACAATCTATAAAGGAGTATAAAGGAAGGATATTCCATCGGACTAACTTTGGTTGTTTGTTATTTGATTCGATCAGTTTTGCGAAACCATCACGAGCGAACAATGGACTCACCAGTTCGACAGCATTCAGAAAGTCCCTTATAGTTATCGAGGCAATGACTGGATCACGTACGACAACGAAGAGAGTTTGAAATTGAAAGTATGTATTTAGTCGATTATCAATTTAGTCATTAGTTAAGGTACCTATTAAGCGACCATTTTGGTGTTAACAGGTCCAGTTTGCCATGGAAAAACACTTGGGTGGGATTATGATTTGGTCTCTGGAAACGGACGACTTCAGGAATACGTGTGGACGAGGACGTTTTCCATTATTGAACGCTATCCACAAAGCTTTAGAATCGTCACCTCCAGTGACAACCATAACCGACATCGACACCAACCAAGTCGAAGTGGTGACAACAAATCCTAATGGCATCGATTCAAGGAGTCCTTTGAAAATGCTAATCATATTGTCACTCATTTCGATATATATCCGAGTATTATAAATTCAAAATCAGCCATATTCTATTGACCTTACAAGATGAAAACCAAAACTTCCATACCTGTGATCCATTTAAGTAAGAAGTTGGTGTTTTAAACCATTATTTGTAGAATAATAAACTCACATTTAAAATTGTCCAATAAAATTTCGATAATTTTATATAAAAAAAAAAAGTTCGTGGTATCATTTTATAAAATAGAACAGCTTTTCAAGTACGATTAGTGTGCTTGAAAGAAAATCGACGGTATCATAATGTATCAAAGATGACACCGATGTTAAATAACAAACAGTCTTTAATGAAACGTTGAGAACCAATGAAATAAATAATTTATGAAACTCATGAATATGAAGAAACGGGTTTTTTGTTTAGTGTTGACAGAAGCACAAGTTGCTCATTGCCTATTCTCATCCCCTTAATAATGAGTAACCCAACCCTCAAGTGGACAATCTTGTCTTGGACCATTCTGGCAACCAGAACAACTAAAAAAAGAAACACATCTAACTATATGAAATAACAGAAAACGCCGCTATATTGGTCATTTTCGACAGTTTCAGTTTTACAAGAATAGAGGCGATGGCATTTAAAAGGATGACAGTAACTTAATGCGCGTTCTAACCTGATGTTTTGGAAAGTGAATGGGTCAAGGAAAGACAATGAAATCTTGAGAAGGTCGTCGTCTGTGTGGCCAAAGTAATTCGGCTTCATCGGGTTCTTCGAAACGCCAAGGTAGTTCTCTGTTGGGTCGTCTCATCGTGTCTAGTTTCTGAAGATATTCCATAGAGCCTTCATCGTCACTGTCCCAATAGTAGGGATTCATCAGCTTGAGTGGAGGAATGTCACTCCTTTTCTTGTTGTAGTTGAAACAACACGCTCGGAAAAGCTTCGTACCACAAGCTGGTTTGCATTCGGGTCCACAGTTATTGCAATCGTAATTCACACACACGTCAACACAGAATAGCAGCAATAAAACTGAATAATAAAAACAGGAAAGACAATACATCACTAATAAATTCATTCATTACTAAATCTTAAAACACTTGAAAAATTCAGTTCTTGAATGTTGAACAAGTCAGTATTGTAGCTTCCGCTTAGCGAATAAATGACATCATTGTTTTAGAGGCATGACGTTACACATCACGTTCCAATCGGCTTATGGATAATTTAAAACTTGATTGGACTAGAAAGTTAGGGTGGAAGTGAAAGTGCAAAATAGAGCAGGTCAAAGCAATATTATAGTACATGGATTTCATTTTCACATTTTCAGTAGAGTGCTTTTTTTTGGTGCTCTCTGAAAAGTAATCGTCCACTAACTAAAGCCAATTACGAATCGGAAGACGTCTATTTTATATCACATGATGTAACAATTCTGTATACATAGTGAAGAGTGCGGGATGCAAAAAATAAAATACATGTAGTAACCAATTTTGATTTTAATTGTGTCATAAGCAAAAGAAAACAACCAGTGTAACATTAAAAAAAAATTGCTAGTTAATCTAAACGAAAATGGAACTCGAGTGACATTTCTGCTTATGAATTAACAAATAGAAGGAAAATGACCTCACAAAAGCGAGTTTAACTCCAGAAAAATGATATGTGGGATATCAAAAGAAAGATGTACAACGTGACAAAAGTGGAAGGAATTACCTGTCAACAATCCATCGGCTTTGGACCAGAACAAAGCCATTTTTCGATTTCAATGAAGTGTGTCTTGTCCAAGTACACAGAAGTGCGACCTACAACTAGATGGGTAGCAATAGGGTTGGCTGTATTTATTTCTTCGACAGACACGTGGGCCAAATCAAATGGTAGGCGGCGACTCACTTCCGATGATGGACGAGCTCTTCTTGAATTTGAGTTGTACGTGACGGCCAACCACTCAAACAGTCACCGGTCATGTGATCTATCCCAACCACGTCACGACAACAACGGAATGAATTTGCAATGAAAATACGCCAACAAAAAAAAAGTAGCGTATTAAAGAAACCTATAAAAGATTGTCGAGGATCCGTTAAGAATATTAAGAGAAACCCTAATCAGCATTTCCAGGTTCAACGCCTTCCCAGAACTTCTTTTGACCCTAATCTTTAAGAAAAAGTAACCCTGGTTTCTCTTTTTTTATAAGAAGCTATCAAGTTATTGATCACTGTTATGTTTTAAAACTTTGTGGCTTTTTTAAAGCTATTTTTGCTGATATATTTTAGTTTGCCAAACCCACACACAGTTCACTAAAGTCCAAAATGTCAACCCTCGTTAAACTATGCCGATCTTAGGCAATAGTAATGTCTATTTTTCACTCGTAGTACGTCAATAGAGAGATTATAAAATAACTCGTGCGTAGGCGATCATATGATTTAAGAAACATCCAGTATCGAGAGGTGTTTCAATGCAGATGTCTGATTAACGATAAATAGAAGAGCCGACAAGTTTAGGGATTGCAAAATGAAAAGGGAAGAATGGAACGTGCGGGGAAGTGAGGTTGTGTATTCAATTAGGTGTACTGAAGAGACCCTTGATGAATTTCACCCCCACAAACGGAAGAAACAACAAACAAGAATGAAACAAGAGATCCAATCAAGAAACAGGCAGAAAAACTCACGATGGTGACAAAAAAACACACAGACAAGAAAGCTGGTGACTTTCCTTTCTACAAGATGAGTATCGGTGACACTTCAAAAAATTGATACGTTTGTCAACATTTTTTAAATGTGGAAAACGTGTCAAAGACAAGTCGAACGGGTAGAACAAAAACCAGAATGGACACGAACAAGATGATGTGACATGTGTTGTTTACTTTTATAGAAGCACGTGCAATTGTTACGAGGGTTCGGAATAAACTGTTATCGTGGTTGGTGTGTCCATAATTGAAATTGTTGACGTGTTAAGAGAAAAAAAATAATCGTTGACTGAACTTTCTGGAAAATAAAATATTGCAATTTGTTTCGTCGAAGAACTTAAAACGGTTTCACGCTAGGACAAACCTCAATTATCGTTCTGTTAGTGTAAGAATTCATTTGCATACGTTTATCAACTTTTGTCACACCATCAAACGCTTAAAACAGAAGAAGAAGTCTTGTTAACTTGCAATTGAAGGCTTACCCAGAATAACGTTGTAGGTTACAAAAATTCAATATTGAAATTATTATGGAAAACCATTCCTCGTACATGGGCCTAGCTAGTGCCGCCAAAAGACAAACTCATACTACCTAAAACATATCACTTCGAAATTGGTCACCTAATAGGTGACAATCAATGTGTTGCTGAATACATCTTTTGCCATTTACTCAAAACTATAAATTGTTATATGCAACGTTATTCTGGGCAAGCCTTCAATTATTTCATAGTTAATACAACGTTGAAATCTTACTATTTAATGTAAGACTGCACTCAGTGTTTTACATACTCCTGAAAGTACAAAATTTCTTGGAACAGTATACATTATGTTTATGTTTCAGTCTAACTTCATAGAATAGCCTATCCAATAATGGTCATAGAGTTTCAATGACGCTGTTCCGTGCATCGGAATTTTATATGAAAAAGTATAGAACGAAAATCATTAAGTACCTATACTGTAAAAATTGAAATAGCCCTTATGTACTATAGAAAACATGCCATTTTTTGACAAAGAAAATCAGATTATTTGATAATCTATTATACAAATATATATTAACATTGTGATTTGTTTATATCTACCGGCCCGGCATATTTATATTTTTTTTGCTTTATGATTTGATTCTATATTATACTGTATAGGCCTACGGCTATAGTTATGCAATTATGTGTATTATATTGTTGTACTGCTCTTGTACTATTGAATCCATTTTGGTTCGGAATAATTTCAAATAAAATAAATAGTAGTAAATAAATAATTTAAATATCACATCAACAACTTCTAAAACCGAGTAACTGAATTTTCCACGTTGACTGCAGGTAAACTTTTTTGGAAGGGATCATCAGAAACATCAGCCTTCGAAGACATTCTAGCAGAATCATTAAAAAACAGTGAATCAATTTTGGATAAACTGTAATTAAAAATGTTATGCATATTCCTATTAATTATAATATCGAATTATAGCCATCGCCTTTTACCTTTGGCAGCACGGAAACAAACAAAAGGGTTGGTCCACTCCAAACTTTTCCCCATCTTCTAAACTTTCGGGAAGGTTTTGATCTAACGTTTCCGGTAAAAACAATGCTAGAAAGCCACCCAAGATGCTCAGGATACCAAACACAACCAGTGGCAAAGCATGACCGTACGAAGCCTAAAATCATAAAAAGAAAAGAAAGTTGCATTACCTCGTAGACTCACTAAAAATTAAACTATACCAACTATACCAACCCAATGGTTGGTATAGTAATCACGTATAATAGACTAGCTAGAAGTGAACCAAATGTTGATTGATACGGTACCATAAACTGAAGAAATATGTACATCTCTTTAGTCTATGTTCAGTTGATACGGTTTTGCAGCGTTCCAGAACACGAATACTATGACTGACTGACACTGACTAATGACTATTATTATAGCAATAAATACTTTCAAAAACATGAATCTAATTTCAGTCAATCGGAATTGTTACTCAGTGCTACAACTACAATGACATTCATTAACTATTGAACTTACAAGATATACCACGAACGGACTGAGTATATTGGCGACAAAACCGAGTAAATGAGCCGCTGCCATGCCTTGGCCCCGTACCACTGTCGGTATTAATTCGGTAGCGTATTGCAATCCGATGTTGAATGCAATATTAGTGAACAAACGTCCAATCATCGCCAAAACCAGACCTAACCATTGGATCTCTAAAACAAAAGAAAAAACACTCAGATCAGAACAAGAGTCAACAGTCAAGTCGAGAGAGGGACTATTTAGTGGCTAGTCGTTATGACCTTCAGGCACTGCGACGAAACATAAAGAGACAATTCCTCCCAATAAAAGCGACAACAAAGAAAGCCAGCGACGACCGATTCTGTCCAGCAGCAGTAAAATGAGAATGGCTGCTGGAAGTTCCGTAGCAGAAGCAATACTGAACGAGAAGAAAATGCTGTAACCAAGATTGTGGGTATTTCTCGCGTGACCATCGTAAACCAGAGCAATTATGAACCTGCAACGAAACAAAAACAACTTCAATCGCCATCCTTCAAGTTGGTCTGGGAAAATAAATTATTACCATAGCAAAAATAGGACCGAGATTCTTTTTCTTAAAACAGGCTTCTTGAAAAGGTCGATCAATGTCAATTTTTTTCGATCGGCATTTTCGAGAGCTACTGTGCTCTAAAATATGGATAGATAAGACATTTTACAATGTGATGATGACCTATAAAATAATAACACCACCACCACCTTCGTCGTCTTTGATTACTTGAAAACTAGATAAAACATCCGTCTTCAATTCTTTCTTGTTTATTTTAGCAATTTTTTCGATTATTTTCGAAGCTTCTTCTATTCGTCCTTTAGTGATGAGCCACCTGGCAGACTCTGGAATAAACCTGACAAAAACATGACAACCGATTAGAAAATCAGAACAAAACGTAATGTCCAAAGAGTATTCGTTGACCAGCGATACCTCCACAATAGAACGACAGCACCGATTGGGGCCGATGTGACAATTGAAAATGTTCTCCAATCAGCAATTCCGTAGGCCATCCATGGTATTGAAACAGTACTCAAGCAAAAGAAGACACCGAGTGACACGTTGGAGACAAACGTTCGTTTCGAAGGACCTACGTATTCTAAAACTATAAAAATAAATAAATATAACCATTAATTTTCCAACATCATATTACAATATCAAAGATTATAATGTTAGGACACTGGTTGCGAGTGAATCATCGACGACAATCACTCTGTACGTGATCTAAACTTTCGCAATGTGTTCAAAGTTTACAGAAAAACATGGACAACTTTTAAACTGAGCACCCGTGACGGTGATACGAGGAAAAGACATTTGATACCTATAACAGCAAAATGGATGAAGTAATCCACTTCTTTTCAGAACCAGTTTCCCGTTACAATACAAATACATTCGCCACCATAGCAACACGTAAAGCTCATTGTTGTCAGTGTGGTGACACTGATACGTTCCTATAGTGACATGTTTTGTTGACCTTTTCGTAACTTTTACATTTGAAACTGATACTGAAAATCTCGTTAAAATAATGACAACCTCTCCATCGAACAAGTTGGCTATTTATGATACCATTAAACGAGGCTTAATTAGCTTTTTTTGTGTTTTGTGCACTTGAAAGAAAAAGGTTGTTTTTTGTCGTCCTACTTGACGCGAGTGAATTGAAGTAGTTGCGAGTACCTAGAATGTAGTAAACCATGAAACACGTATCGAAAGTCATTCCCATCAAAAAGCGAAAAATGGTGAAAGTGACGAAGCCTCGTGAAAAAGCAGTAGCAACGCCAGCAGCACAAGCTAACAGGTTGGTCATCATTAAGGCAGGGATTCGTCCTAGCCTAATAAAAAATGGTCATCAAATGACGCGCTATGACAAAAAAATAAGCGACAAAAACATTATTACAACTAACTACCAGTCCGATATAAGTCCAAAGATAATGCAGCCGATCACACAACCAACAAAAAACAATGATTGAGCCAACGGAGCTCTCCAATTGTCGCCGCAAACCCAGTCCCACTGAAAAAAAAACAAACAACGTTTCATCATCGAGAAAACTGTAGCGTCTGTATAAAGAAACCATAAATGAAATGAAATAAATACCTCGGAAACAACGGTGGGATAAATTTCGTCGTGGTCATATTCCCATCCATGTCGGCAAGGAACGGTCGTCCAATTCTCTTTTCTCACGTTGACACTATCATTCCACGCAGTGGTGAAATTGTTCAAATAGTGTCGATAATCGATATCGTACATGAGGCAACTACTATATTGGATTCGTCCATCTCTTTCTTCCATCGGTGCACTTACTTCCCTACGAACATCGGGTGTGAAACCGGCCTCCACGAGCTCGGGTACTAGACACCAATGGGGAGGTTCCAAAGTGATGAAGATTTGTCCAAAGTACACGAAAGTGATGTAGAAGCAAAAAGGAAAACACAACAGCAGAAATAACAGCAACTGGTATCGGTGAAAGTCGCCGATGATGGGCAGCAAAGTATCGAAATCCATCGTTGTTGTTGAGCTCGCTACTTTTGCTGATGTTCTGTATCGGCACCCATCACTTGAACTAAATCGAATTTATTGAATTCTTCGATTTGGAAGAATAGGCTGTTGGGTCTCTTTCTTGTAGGCTAACGAAGATGCTTCCAAAGTTGAAGTTTTTCACCGACTAACACCATCAGTATAACCGTCGTCGGTGTGTGGTCACTCTCAGAAAAACGTGATGTTTCATCTTAGATTTCTTTTACTTTTCACAAAGTCAAGGTGAATCGCTCGTATTCGACATCAACGTCAACCTAAATAGAGTTGGTAAAAGTGTGCCAACGGGTCAGTCAAATAAAACAACACGTGCAAAGAACTCGGATAAAAACAGTGAAACCAGGTATAAAACTATACTCACTTGTAAAGTCACTGCAACAGTCTTTAAAGTAAGAAACCAATTCGACGAGGGGAATTGACACCGACTCCAAAAAAAAAAAACTTTGAATACAGTTTCACCTGGTTATGCTTGACATTTTATGAAATATTATCCTTGACATTCGACTTTTTCGCACAGCTAAGAGGCACTAGTTACTCGTACGTACGGGTACTGATTTAACTCAACTTTCATTTCCTCGATGCTTTATATTTTGTTTCTGTACGAGTTGTTCTGTTCTGTTTATAAAAGAGTTTGTTAAGTAGGTTTTGTGGCAAGTCATGGTCGGCATTCGGCGAAGAAAAAGTACACCATCACTAAATGACGTTGAACAACAAAAATTGGCAAGAATATTCTGACTCATAAGTTAAAATAGAACCAGTTTCCGCTTAATAAGCAAAATAAAAACAAGTACTAAAATATTTGCTGATCTCTAATTTAAAGTTACACACGATGTTATATAGTATTAACGATAATTTACATTAGTAACCTTTTTCTTCTTCATTCTATGCTGTTGAAGTGACGTCACTTTCTTCTTATATTTATTTCATTTCATTCACCAATTCACGTTCGTGAACCAGTTGAGAGACGAGACGACCTATTTACAAAAAATGATTACTGAACAAAAAACGAAAGTAGGACTTTTATCACGATTTTTTCTACTCGCACAAAATAAATAAATAACATACCAGTAATTATAAAAACCCTGCTTGAAGTGATTATCCAATTCAAATTATATCGTTATAATAACGCAAACTATACCATTTCAATGTAACTAGTTTTACAGTGATTTGCACTCATGTCTTTAACAACTATACCAATACGTGATGGTATGTATTAAAAGACGCGAGTGTACTAATAAAACCCCCGTTACACGCAATTTTTTAGTGTGGCAATTCGAACAATATGTGGACAACTGTGACGTCAGTGTCTTGTCCAGCCATTGAAAACTGTTTGACAAGAAGCTGATGTCATCGTGTCCACGAATTGCTCGAGTTGCCACACAATAAATTGCGTGTGTTAGCATAGCAGCCTTTAGACAATGAATTTGATGTATTTCAATAGGACTGAAAAGCGAAAGTCAAATCAAAGCATGAAACTTGATTTTGTTTTTAATATGACACAACAGCGACGCTAAACCAGTTTTGATCCTTTCTTTTGCTGGTCTGAATTATACGTACAGTACGTATCAATGTCACACAAAAGTAAAAAATAAAATTAACAGAAGACCTTTACAAGACAGGGTTCCACCAGTCATTTTCTACAATGCTCAAGTTTATGTTTACATTTTAAGCAAAAGTTGTACGATCATTTACTTTACACATAATTGGTCGCTGTATTTATTATTCCTGTGTCTTTTGTTGTTTATTCGTTCTTGTTTCATTCTTTCTTTTTATACATCATCCTGTTTAATGTTATTTTGTAAGTCTTTTTTTTATGTTAACTATTACATGTATTATCACTGTGTTCCTATGGGACGAAGACCAATAAATAAATAAATAAATAAATAAATAAACAAGTGTTAGATAATTGAAAATTGTTTTACCAATTATGTTTAGCTTTGACGTTCGGTTTCACTATTGTTAAGAAGCGGGTAGTCACATTTTGTGACTAGAGTCATCACTAACACTCAACCCTACAACTTTTATTTTGTACTTTCCAAAAAATGGTTTTAGTTTATATTCGAAAGTTATTATCCATAATACTAAACAGAATGACTTCTTTGTCCATTGTTATTTTCAGGCGACTCATGTGAACCTCGCAAAAATATTCAATTTATTAAATTAAATTAAATTCATCGTTAGAAAAAAAACAACTCCGTACCAAAATACGAAATCGAACCAATGATAAAAGTTTTAATATAGGGTCTATTATATAAAAAAGTCGAAGCGAGAGTAAAGCAATAAAAATCAAAATAATGGCTAAAGATCTGATAGTTTCGATTTCTTGATTTTCAGCGATAGATCGGATAGAGTAAGGATTGAATAGTAGTGCTGATATTATGTATCCTACTAAAGCGGTGATTAAAATAATAACAACAATACTTATTGTGTGATCAATAAAAAAAATAATTTCCAGGAGTGTTCTTTTTAACTGTCAAAAGTGAAAATGACAACTAAGGTGAAACTTGCGTCAAGAACCACCTCCCAGAAGGACAGCTCTTGTCCGGAACTGTCTTTAATATCGTTCCCCCTTCAGGGACCACCTCTCTGAAGGACGGTGGTCTGCTTAGCAAAATTTCACTGTATAGAAATTTGGATTACAAAAACTTACAAAAATTACAAAAAATTTGGATTACAAAGACATCAAAACTCAAGGCCAATAATTCAGACACAAATGAAAAAATTATACAGAATTAAAAAAACAAACCGATTTAACAAAAAGTTTTAAAATTAAAAATTTCAGATATACAGTACAAAAAAGAACTAACTCATTTACAACTAAGCTTACCATAATTCTAATTCAACGGGTTTCGAAACTGGCATTTTAGTTCAGTATTTTGCTGGTAGATGTCAGCTGTGGTCTATGGCACAAAACTCGAACAGCACGTTCAATCGATACACCAAAAGTCAACACGATAAAAATCACTTGTAGCTCCACTTGTTGATTTAAAATGCAAAACTTGAGAAATTAACATTCAAATGGTGTCACCGATTATTTATTTATTTATTTATTTTTAAATTAAACAGCAGCCCATGAGGGCCAAATACACAAAAAAAATCAAGTTCAATGAAACGATCAACTGACCGAGAAATTGACAATAATAAAGAGTAAAAGTGATATAGAGTAAATATTACAATTTTGTTAGGATAGGTTTACATGCCTAAAAAGTAGTTTGTCGACATGATGAAAAACATCTATCTGGGTAATATCAGGGTGGTAGCCCAATTTTCGTATATGTAACGGTAGTTCATTCCATGCGGCCATAGCTGTGTAAGGATAACGTTTACACGTGAGATCGGGGGGAAATTATGAAAGACAAATTTATAGGATGTAAGGGATCTCGCGTGAGGTTTAATATCTCACGCGAGCTATTAAACCTACTGAACTGTCGGTGTTATAAACGGTCGGTATTTCGATTATCAGTATTTGGAACTGTCGGTATTTCGATTGTCGAGTTCGATTGTCGGTATTTTGAACTGTCGGTATTTCGATTGTCGGCATTATGGTTGTCCGCATAACGACTGGGACCTTTGTAGACTTCCATGCTTCGTTGTTTTTCTAAAACAAATTAATAAAAATCCATTTAACTAAGAGCGGAGGATGTAACGATGGTAAAAAGTGGTTTTTGTGTTGTTCATTAGTGCCGACAACTAAGAGTTACGGAACTGACAGTTGGCAGGGTGGGAGATTGTACCCTGAAGAGGTTGACAAAACTTTTGACGACATCATATTTTTATCAGGAGGGGTGCAACAACCCGATGAAGCAGGGATGCCCATTTTCTGATTTTAGATCGATGATACGGGTAAATTGAGATGAATCGAACAATTGGACCATATAATGCGAAAAAATAATTCATTTTGATTTCTGCATGTTTCAATTTATGTGAATTAAATTTATGCAATCGTCGATATTGGATTTATGCGGATTTTGAGTAATTCCATTTTTAATTTCTGCAATGTTCGATTTATTTATGCCATTTTTTTCACATTGAATTTATGCGGTCTTGAATTTTTCGATTTTTTGGTACATTGGACTTACACTACAGTAAATTCTCATGAATGACTGGCAGTTTATGTCAATTCTCAGTTTGCTCACAAACTCACTAAGAAAGTCACTCACTCACTCATTCACAAGTGAAACTATTATAAATAGTAGGCAATATAAAATGGATATAGAACATGGATACACGAATCCTGTACTTCACATTTGACATTTGAAATAGTTACAATAGAGTAGTCGTTTGAAACAGTTACAAACAAATGATTAAAATCTTGCTGTTATGTGTTTCTTACCTGTGTAGTTAATTTCTATTTTTTGCGACAATAATGATTCACGTGCTGTTCACTTTTAAATAATTTACAAATTAAAAAACCGACTTCAAAAATTGCACCAAAAAAGCATGAAATAATTTTATTCCAAAACAAGTAATTACGGTATACGTTGCTCAATATCATTACAAATTAGTTTCAATGTTACTTAATATTATGAAATTATATTGATATGAGTTTTTAAGACGTGTACATTTAAAGTCGGCGCAACGTTTATTGCTCATTTACGTTTGTACGCATGTATGTTGCGCCGACTTCAAATGTACTTAAAAAGTCTTATGACTAAGTCTTAAAAACTGATATCAATACAATTTAAGTAACGTCAACACTACTAGAGGGCTATTATACTCTATTAAAAAACCTTGGATGGCGTGACAACATGACATATAATACAGTTAAATCAGTTACGAATACTACTGATTATATACTACAGTGTATCAAAGTAGCTTTCCAATTTTCAAAATATAATTTTATCACTAAAAAATGTAGGATACTGCAAATGCCCAACTTTTGTTATAGCGTTGAAGTTAATAGAATGCAGGCACTGGCTTCAGCAATGAGAAAACAATTAATCGAAAACAATAAATCGTCATTTAGCTCAATTTTTGTTTTGACTAAATTGTTTAATAACAGTCTGCTGAGACGAGAGTTTGCAAAAAAATTATATAATGTAAGTGCCTCTTTGATCTCTAATTGTTGTTTTATTTTTGTATAGTCCTAGTTCTTTTGATTGTTTATGTAAATTTATGTTTTATTTGTCTGTCTTGTCCCACTGCTCATCGAGTGAGCGCAATAAACTAATAGTAAACTAATAATAATATAACAACAGTTATATATGTCTCGATTATGGCGACACTTTTTGACACAGGCGGTTCAATTTTTTTTTTGTTTACAACCGGAGGGGAATTCCCAGTCGATACCCAAAGTTTAGTACCGAATCGGTTCATCAGTTCTTGAGTAATCGATGTAAAATCAACAGTTATGTCTCGATTATGATGCCCCTTTTGGCATAGGCGTTTCAAATTTTTGTGGGAACACCTGTGAGTAACGCAAAGTCGATACCCAAAGTTTAGTCCCAATCGGACAAGCCGTTTGTGAGTGAGAGATGTACATACATAAAAAATAAAATATACATAAGCGTCGAAAAGTTAACCACGTCTTTTTTGAAGTCGGTCAAAAAGAATATATTACGATAAAATAAACTTAGTTTACCTGATGCACTGTAAGTTTATGGCTGCCTAAGAACAGAAAAAAACGAGAAAGTGAATCGGTACATATTCACTATTCAGTGTAGTTTACGTAATGCGTGTCCGGTGAAAAATAATAGAAAGAGTGCATTCACAACTATAGTATATCAATCACTTTCCTCTAATCATATGAAAGTGTTGGGACTTCATATCGATAATAAAATTAACTTCCGAGCACATCTGATGAGATTTTAAAGAACTTCCGTAGAAATTTATTATTACCTTAAAAGATTCAAAAGATACTTAATCATGCTGAAATAAAAATAGTTTTTAACCTCACTAATATTCCAATTATCTCGTTCCATGCACAGATCTGGACGAATACTACTCTCTTTAATAAAAAGAAAATTAAAACCGCCTATAATCGTTGTATTCGAACTGCTTTTAGACTTAACAAATATGCATCTATTACTCAATTTTGTATAAATAACCAACTCATCACTTTATGTAATATAACCAAGTTGACAATACAATAGCATTAAAGCTATTGCCAGGGCTATTCGTAATCCTAAGGATCCGTCTCATTTTATAAAAATAATACTTTAATATTACCGTTAGAAGAACAAGGCGATTTATGTTTGAAATTACAGACACATTGCACCCATATAAACTTAAAATCTATCCTTTCACTGCAACCAAAGACTTCAACCTCTTTCCATACAGTATACGCTCCCAAATTTTTAATTTGTTATAAAGCCATATGTATTGTTACATGTAAACATTTCAATAAGAAAATTTAAATATGACACCCATTAGCATGATGTTTTTTATGTTTTTTGGTATTTTACTCTGACTTTTCGTCTTGTTGTCATACTGTATTTGACGTATACGATGTTTGTATTTTTTGGGGTATTGTCATGTTCCTAGTAGTATCTCACTTGTTTTTATTGTCATCCTTTTAATATTTTATTGACTGGTATGTCTTGCATATTACACTGCCATAATTTAATGTATAAGCATATTTTTTTTGGAGTGGTTATTTTCATTCGCCATTCGAATGAAAATATTAGCTTAATTACTGGTTTGCTGTTTTCGGGATTGGTATTTTCTGTAGCTGTTCCCTCAGTTGGGTAACGATGTGAACAGTATTTTTGTCATCAATTGTATTTTTTTTCTCCTTTTTTCCTTTTTTACTTTTCATGTAATTGTTTTATCCCTCTGTTTATCTATGAATGCAATAAATCTCTAACTCTTAATATAATGTAAAGTATTTTTGGTTTGTATGGTTTCTAACTTACAAGCTTAGGACGATAAATTTTTTTACAACTTTTTTAAGGACGATAAAATTAAAAATACTAACTATAAATACTAGTAGTTCTGTGAACAGTAGACCTCACTCCGATAAAAAATTTAAAAGAAATTAATTAAAAAATAATTAAAAAAATTTGAATGCGATTGTAACCAAAATTGAAATCGATGTAGCCCTTCTGAATAACTTGTGCAAGTTTGAAGTAAATCCATTGAACCGTTCGCAAGTTATCGCGTTACAAATTCGCACACGCACGCACGCACACACACGCACACGCACACGCACACGTACACGCACACGCACACGCACACGCACACGCACACGCACACGGACACGGACACGGACAAATGCCATTTCGATCCACTACTCAAAACAAGACCTCACTTAGTTCGGTCAATAAAAGTATATAATAAAAATTTCAATAAACAGGTTGTGTACTATAGATAAGTGATATGGCAAATCAACGTGTACTCTTACGTATGTGTGTAAAATTCTCATGTTCCAACCCATTGTAGTTTTCGCGTAAAAGGGAAGACAAAAATCA
>JAQIWH010002223.1:0-25863 GCA_034695005.1 Cryptops parisi | reverse complement strand
TTAAAACTGAGGCCCCTCCAGACTGTGAGGCCCTAAGCTGTAGCTTATTTAGCTTATAGTGTAAATCCGGCCCTGATTTTGTTGCATGCTTCAATGTAGTAACTCTTAATTCAATTTATGTGCTATAGGTTTAATGCTAATTAAAGCTGCATTTTAAAAGTTTTTGGACAAATGAATTGCAAAGAAATAAAATTTTCTTTATTATTTTTATTACTCTCGCACTCCACTCGTCAGTTTATCAATGCACCATGTCGTTAATTTTTTATGTTGAAATGTATTTTTCACTCTATAATGAATTAACTCACGCAGAAATAAATATCAATGTGGTGAAGTAACGGTATGCATTATTTGGTAATTAACTTAGCTTGTTTGAAACACTAGTGAAAATCAATGAAAATAAATCAATCACGTGAAAAAAAAATTCCAATTTACATGTACGGTATGATTTATCACCTGCCTTACCATGACACATTATCATGACTCAGAATTTGTGAATAGGGTATGAAATGATTTCAACAACAAAAATATATAAAATCTGTAACTATAAACGTGTATAAGCTATGTGTACATATATGAAAAACAAATATTGAAATAAATTCTAAATGTTTCTAAAATATTGAAATAGAATCATCATCATTCGTTACATCTTCAAGTACCATGGTCAAGAAAAACAAAAATTCATTAATAGAACTTACTGTGTGGTGTTTACGAATATTAGAATATTTCACTGAATTCTTTTTGGAGAAAGGATTTAAACCTGGGAATCAAATGCTATTGACATCAAGTGCTAATGATAAATGGTAATCACACTACACAGCTATCGGTGCGGAAGTTGTTTAGATAAAAAAATGATTATCTATAATAATGTGATAAAAGACTTTGAAATGTAAATAAATTCATGAGCAAACATTTCTGATGGCAAATGAATGCCCGCGATAACGCAAGTACGCGACTGCTATAACATACAGGCCCACTACTTACACTATTATAGTAATGTTCAATTGGATCATGTTAAACCGGTGAACCAACTCACCTTTACAGTTTTTGAGTTAATGCACGAAATGAGACCACTAAGTCATGGACTGGGCATAGACTAAGAATTATATCGCTGGATCAATTAAAGATAGTTTCAAGACACTATGAACTAATCGGAATAACATGCCACCCCCTATGAATAAACCATATGCAAAATCGTTTTCTTAAATTAGAGTTGTATTTTTTACTTACTTAGTTCAGTATGGTTTAAGATTTATCTAATTAAAATAGACGAACAAGTACCAGTTATTTCTGACCAAATACGACAAATACGATGCACTCCATTCCAACTTAAAATTTCACATTTTCTTACCTCCTTATCCTTAACTTACAGTTCTGATTCTGATAGTGAGAAACAGTCCCAACTATTAAAAACATAGTCGCAGATTTCAATTATACAGATTGCAGTGTGTAATCCACATTTCTAAATTTTTTTTTCACGTTTTTCATGTTAATGTTGTATATCCATAATGATAAAATTCTTATTATTGTATATTTCAATTTAACTGGGTACATAGTTTTAAAACTATTTTAACAATATATCTCATTACACTTTAAAAAATTCTACACACTGCATAAAAAGAAAACACCATTTTGTGTTCATTCATCAATCCATTTCATTAATTTTACAGCATTAAATCAGTGCAATCTGCTGAAATTCGTGAAAAGATTGCACCACAAAACCCCCAGGTGAGCGCTGACGACTTCAATTATTGAGTAATCATTCTACTCTTTGATTTTGCACCTGCTTTTCTAAGTACCTCTTTAGTATAACTAAAATAGACGTACACTAAGCATAGCCAATATTAATTAGGCGTAGACCCCAAACATATATGCACAGACTTATATAAACTAAACAGCTTCACAAAAAAACAAAATTACATCAAACCTGTACACTATAAATTAGCTTATACCTGGTTGCCGTGTGCAGATAATTGAAGAATCTGGTGTAAAAGGGTGTTAAGTAACATTTTTTGTAACATTTTAAAATTTGTTAGGTGTAGTGTAATTCTACCTTCATAACGCATAATTTTAAGCAAACCAACAATATGTGCAAAGATATTAGTGCAAGAAGTGTGAAGTAGTCCATAGACAACAAGGCAAGTTCAGATCTTTAAACGCGTTTTCCTCGATACTGTAAAATGTCACCCTTTTTACACCAGACCCTTCAATTGTTCTAAGCTATCCACCTGGTTCTTAGTATATACAGGAATATTCATACAATAGTTTAAAAATATTTCTAACTGTTTGTCAAATTTTTAAAATCCTCGAGATCTTCTAATAATAGCGTCATTTGAAATTTTTCTCACAATAACATACAATGATACAAAATTCCCACTGACTAATGTACAGAATAATTTTAGAAAACATCGTCTACCAATAAAATAAAAGCGCTATATGAAGGTGAAAGCTTCGTTCAGCATAATGGTAAGCCACACTGAAATGACATTTTTAAATCAAAGTGTTCCTCGGTTGTTTCTATCTTGTTACTTTACCATTTCCTATATTTTCCAGAAAATGGCAGCATAATAATATAGAGCATTACCTTGTTGCTTAGTATGGAGTTTCTCACCAGAAAAACGGCTCTCCTGAATAATTTCAAAAATGTGGCTTATCATTATGCTGCAAATTTTTTGAAATTAAACTATTGGACTAAATTCGTTTTGTTTTGCAGAATATACCATGTAAATGTATGTTTCATACTGAAATCTGCACAATTTCATCAAAAAAATTGTAATTAAACTATTTTAACTGAATTCGCTTTGATTTGCAGAATTTGCCCGAAACCCTTCAAAAATACTTTTTTATGTAATACTAATGTAGTAGGTAGGTACTTGGGGTTTAACGAGGGCACCGACTGGCTTTTACAGCTATGTCATTTGGCCCTCAGACTTTATTTAAATCAGAAATGCAGAAATGACGATGCGATGAGGATGATAAACACGGAAAAGGGTTTTATGAAGCAGGAGGAAACGGGAGTACTAATGTAGTAGGTATTATAGTATACTAACTATATAGAAGAATGTCCATACTGTAACAACAATCCTATTTCTGGTTAAGTTTACCAAGACCATTAACCGAGGTCTAATAAATATGCTTATTGATTTATGATACGTGCTCAAGCACATAGTGAGTATGAAAATAATTCATAAACAACAAATCGATTTCATACACGTTGTAACTCTTTACACGATAGAATAAAAATGTTAGTTTCCCATAAAAATTCATTAATAATTGCATATTAATTGGTGATCTAAATTATTACTACATTTTTTTATAATAAAGTTCATAATAAATGTGTATAAGCTAATTGTAAGCAACTATGGATTTACAGGTATGTATTATGAAATCCGAGTATGTCTCGTTAAATCTCATAACCTGTTTAATGAGACCAAAGTTAATGAGACGTACTCAGATTTCATAACCTATCACATGAAGGGGGTGTCATTTTCTGAGTACATCTCCTAATACATTTAAAGTTCAACCACATAAAATGTTTCCTTAAAAAAAGTAATTTTACACACACTTACACGAAAGAAAAATTGTTCACATGACCATAAAATGCTTATATTTCATGACAATTCATAGTAAAACGCATATTGATTTGTAGTCTAACAATGACCTTTTATAGTCGACTTCATGATAAAAGTGTAAAAATGGTGTGATTCCAAGGTTTAATGATTAAACTGTAAAGTTACAGGTAGCTGTTATTAACGTACGACACCTAATACATCTGATGAGCACGTAAAGAGGTTCATTTTCTTAGTACAACTCTTATTAGGCCTACATATTAAAATTTAACCTAAAATAAATAGTACAGGGTGTTTCGGAAATTTCTATACATGGGTGATGTAATATGTGTTCTAGATATTTCCTTGTAACTTTCATATGCAATAAGTACCCTTATTTCCACTAAAAAAATGTTAAATCTCTCTATGTATGGAGATATTTGGGGCACCATGTACAAGGAACCAGTGAATGAGCATTATCTTCAAACCGTATACAAAATTAATAAGCTGGATTTTATGGCATTGTTATTTACCTATAGTTTGAGCTAAAAAATACTGATATAAGCTATATTCACTCTAGCTATTCATTGGTTTAAGATTTTAGTTTTTCTCAGTCATTTTTCTGGATTTTTTAAAACGGTTTTCTTTATGTGGTCTTCAATAATCAATATACAAAAATATTTTGATATGCTTATTTTTTGGTATATAAAATCCCTTAAAAGTGAACATTTCAAGCTTTCTAATGCGGTATTTGAAGTTCATATTAGGTTTTATTTACATTATTTAAGTAATTTTAAAGTTGTATGAAACCCTAAATGGTCATTCGATGGTCAGTTCACCCTATAATATTGTTCTTTGGTCGAAATCACTTAAATGATCTGAACACATTACCTATGTATGGATAGTTTTAAAACACCCTGTACATAATACTGTAGGAGTGTTTCATAAAAAAAAGACAATTACATATATATATTAACCATTTACATGAAAGATTAAATATCCATTTCTTATAAAAAATCATAATAAAATATTGATTTGCGTTTTAAAAACGACCAATAGGTCTTTTATACTAGAGTTCATAATGAGTGTGTAAAATCCCAAGGTTAAATGATTAAACTATGGATTTACACCACTGTGAACTTTGACACTTATACGGGAAAGTACGTCTCACTGAATTTCACAGCCTATTACGCAAAAAGACATTCATTAGTACAACTCTTAATTAACTAGTTAATCCTGTACATATTAAAATTCGTATCCTATAACAATATAGTAAAATATTCGTGAGCTTAAAATGAGTAACCTGTTTTTTCTCCTTTCCTAACACAGCATTATTTGAGCTTATTTAAGCACACTGCTGAAAAAAAATCAATAAATCATTTCCTTTCCACACGATTTTTTTCTCTCTTTCCTAACTAAACGTACATTTTGTACACAGGATGCATATCATGTCAACCCCTCCCCGAAAAATAAAACACCAAAATTTAAAACCTTGTGTGCTAGAAAAATCGTACTAGCACATTAACAGAAATACGTATTACATAATCTTACGTAGTAGTACTTACTACATCGTTGAAGTATCATAGAAATATACTAAGAACGAATTCAGTATCTGTTTTGAAACCACCAATAAACCGCATTAACCAGCATAACTCAACGTATAAAACGTAAACTAATGAATGCAAAATTTTTGTAAAATATCACCAAACAACATAAAATGACTGATGCGGATTAACCTGAAGATGCTGCAACAGAAGATAAACCACAGTGTAAAACTGAAGAAACACCAACGAGACACCTTTTTGGGGAAACAAACACCACAAAATAAATTTAAACCTAACGTTCGTGTGAAAAGCTCACCTCAGAAGACCGAGTCGTGCGATTTCCGATTTCTCCATACATTTACCCCTGATTTTTACAAAATTGGTGGTGATGTGTGATGAGAGAAAATGGCCCCCATCACTACCGTTTCACTGCCAAGCCTTGTATTGCGTTACCCACAATTCCGGGGTGCGCGTCCAATAATCCTCGTCATATCTGACAACGCGCAAGACCTTTTTCAACCACCATGTTGGAACTGGCCTATTCCGCGGATAGGTGTGAGCAGAAAAGTGTAAAAAAACACAACCTGATCTGGTCGTGCATTTGACATAATCACCTCTTTTCCACTATACAATATCACAGCTGTTACATATAATTTCATTAGAGACCATACAATGTACACCAACTGTCTTGCTTTGAAGCATTGGCGTTTTGGACTTTCCACATGCTTATAGTACTGCGGCGTTGTAATGTATGCAATCGTTTGGACATCAAATTGATGAGTAATACAAATGTCATAGTTTGTTTGTTGAATCATACACAATTGTATTATTATTATTATTGGCATGTGGCATTTATTTTATGTACTTGTCGACTTACGTGTTTCTAAGTTTGTGAAACACTACATCAACAGTGAAAGACTCCCATTATAATGCCTTACCTGTCTGGTGCTATTAGCATATTATACTATTGATAATACAGTATTATCATGTACAATAATAACATGAAGCAACCAAAAATGAATTCTATTAATAGAATTGTCTAATAGATTTATAAGAAAGATACTTTCCGGTTATAGCGGGGCCCGTCTGATGTTGCTTATACTTGGTTATGGGTTTATTTTGCAGGTTAGGTTAGGAAAACAAAACGAAATCATACATTTAATACGTTTTTTTTTTGTTTTTCCTAACCTAACTTGCAAAATAAACATATAACCAAGTACAAGCAAATAGCAACATCAGACGGGCCCCGCCTATAACCGGAAAGTACCATAAGAAATGTACTGTGTCACATTTACTGAAATCTGCTAGTTGGTACATTTAGTGTAAGGTCTTAATTTAGGTAATAAAAACAAGGCGAATTTCACAATGTACAGTACTAATTGTGTGTGTGATATATCGCATGCATTGAGTATACAGGTTGGACCATCCATACTAATCCGGAATTCGCTAGTACGGCAGCAGTTTCGGTGATTCGGGATGTGTGAATCTACAGTAAAATTTACAGTGAATACTTTGGTTAATGATTTTTAAATTTACGGTCAATACTTTTGGTTCATAATTTTTGAATTTACAGTTTAATTTTTCCATTCTTTTCCTAAGCTTCACTGATTCTGAAATCCGCTAATCCAGATCTTTTGATCTCAAGTTTTCCGGATTAGTGAGGTCCAACCTGTATTATAATAGCAATGAATAAATCTTAGCCAGACTCCTATAATTCGTACTGTTAATAAATTCATAAAAAACGTTCTATGTTACTGAGTACAATATAGTACTTTTCAGCATCATGTTCCAATTTGTGTGAAAAAGTGTTTATTGTACAGTACTAATTATGACATATCAGATGCAAACGTAAAAACTGTCGTAAAAACTGCCGTATGTCATACATGACGGTAAAAAAAGTTGTTTTTTTTCTTCTAAAGGTGCTAAATTAAGATCATAAAATTTAACACCTTGTAAGAGTTTGTGCTGGACTAAAATACTAAAAATAACAACGAAAGTATAAAATAATCAGCAAATTTCAGCTATAAAAAACGTTAAGTTTTGATAGTTATCGCATCAATCCAACCTTGGTCGATGGTTATTCTGAATTAATCAATAACACTTGCTCCCATCACCATCTGCTTTTTAAAAGAATCCCTAGCAACTACGAAAACATAGTCACGCAATGTAAATAAACGCCCATTCATTTTGCATAGGTGCAAAATTTAAAGAAAAGTCGAGCACCATAATACATCCGCTGCTTTCGAATTGTTTACGGCAATGATCGAAATTGAAATAGGCAGCTGAAACCGTCGATCACTTGTGATATCGATTTTTAAACTAGGCCAGTGCATGTTTACTATCATGTAGCTAAGAGAAGCTAACATCAGAAGAATGCTTTCCGATAACAACAACAACAACAGCAATAATTTTTGTTTACATTAAAAAACTTCATTCCGCTCCGAGATTAAATTTCAAATACATCAAACACTATAGTTTTTCTTACCTTTCGTAATCCATGCTTCGTGATGTGTGTGTCGAGTTATTTCTACGTTGTTGCTGTTCTAGTAACGGGATGAATTATTTGTATCCTACAGCACAGGTGAAAATTGGTGTGCAAGCTTGGCTTGCCTGCGTCTGCATCGCCATCAATCCAAAAAATAAATATAAAATAAAATAAAAAATCCTTCAACGTGTCACAATATCCTGAATGACACACAAAGAGATGACGAAAAAAATAAAAAGATAAAACCTTATTGATGTCACACTTTTCCTATGAGGTTGTTGGTAGTAGGTGTATCCGCATATAGCTTCCCACATAATCCGAATTTCACCTGTTCGGTATCGTTGATGCAGAGATGCCAGAAATATTGGCACAGTTCCAAATGTTGAGGACGTCACACAGTTCGCAGCAAATTGGTGGTATACACAGAATGAAAAAGAGCTGTGAAAAATAAATAACCACAATAATCGAAAAAAAGATAACTGGTTACTTTTGTACGAGCATGCTGATTAAATTGTAAGGAATGTCAATTGTAACTCAATCCGAGAAAAAAAATGTACATTTTTGAATAGTGTGGTTATTTTCCTGTACTTCAGTTATGTGAAAGTTTGTATCTTGAATTGATCCGATGATTCAAGACTACGCAAGAATAGGGCTGCGAAATTTAATAACCATAATGATGGTTATTAAATTATCCTGTTATTAACCCTGTTATTAAAAACGATACCAGAGATAGTTGGTAATTTTTCGAATAACTTTCGAGTAACTCCTCCCATTTTTATAGCACTGTAAACGAAATCAATTCTTAAGGCATCTTTTATTAATACACGCAATTTTTGGTGTGTCAATTCGAGCAATTTATGGACAACTGTGAGGTCAGCTTCTTGCCAACTAGTTTTCATTGATCGAACAACAAGCTGAGACGTCATACAAAAAATAATAGTTATCCACAAATCGCTCCACTTGTCACATCAAAAATTTGGTGTGGCAGGAGGCCTGAATGTTGATAAATAAACTAGAGTAAACGTGAAAAACGTCATTAAGTATTGTTCTAAAAAATATGTCAATAGTTGAAATAATGAAAAACATTTTTTACACTTTGAAATGGATTAATTTACTCGATTTTTTTCACAGAAATTAATTTGGGGCCCCTAAAAATAGAGTTCCTATGTAATAATTGGTTCTGTAACGCACCACTGCATATTGTGTATGTGTGTATCCGTTAGCAACTAACATTGTAATGCGATAAACGCTTCATTCGAAAACCTTTGTAATCTATCATAACCTACATTTTGTGTTCTGATGTTGTTACATCAAAGAAAATTAAATTCATAAAAACAAAATTCGAATCCTGCCAGTGTGTTACATTCAAGTACATTTACAATACTTATGAGATGGTATATGTTGTTAATGAATCAACCGAAATGTTAACATTAGCTTTTTATTAACCATTACAGATGATGAAAATCAAATCTTGGCTTAAATATACATGAAATGTTTTGCTTCGGTATTGAAATAAAGCAACTTCTGACATAAAAATGAAAGAAAAAACTAGTACATTATAGCACATGATCCACTGAATCATCTAAAAGTCGGCAAAAGAAAGATGGATTTTTATAATCTTGACACATCTAAAACAATACATGTTATTTCAATTAAAACAATAGTAACAAAGTTAACATTTTCTTTCGTAAATACCGACCAAATTCCATTGTGTTGTTCTGTTCGATACTTCCAATAAGAACAATAAACGTACCAATAAAAATCAAAATATATTTCGAGCTGTAGTGCACTATGAACAATCAAGCACAGCTCGCAAAACACAGAAGTTGTAAAATGACAACTAGAATGTAAAATAGATGGTGATTTTTATAATTAATAGAATAACTACAAGAACAAACGAGAACGAAGAATATGATAGTGAACATTGTGTTTTATAGTCAACATGAAGATGAAATGTCAACAAGTGGCAATTTTATGATGAAAATTTACATTAACAAAAGTTCTGTTTAATTCTACCCTATGAAAGGTCTCTCCTCTCAGCTTTGTACCATCTGGATAACGTTCCATCAGTTGGGCATTGTTTTTAGCTATTGGTGGAAAATTGTAATGAGATTGACATTATGTGAAACCCAGTGAGGTGAGATGGATGCATTGGATTACAACATAATATTTTTGCAAATTTATGTATAAACACTTACTTGTACACGCATTTCTCAAATATACTACAATATACGGGTCTCAACACCCTCAAATCTAGATTTCAGTATTTCAGAAATATCAGAATGATTTCAGGCAGACTGACTTGCTGCCAGTGGCACCATTATTTTGTTTGGCAAGTTTTTTAAGTGAACAAAGCAATTCCTCCACTTTCCTCCTTTATACAAGTATTATCCAACATTTACTACTTTACAAGTTAATTCCAAACTAAAATGAGATGTTTATCATAGAGGTGTTCCTCTAAAAACCTGTGATCCGGAAAACTCACTTATACAAAATGAGATACGCATTAGATTACAATGAAACTTTCCAAATTTATGTATTACTGTAGTGGTGCTTTGAACAGAAAACTTTACTACGATAAAAAAATTAATAATTTTAAAAAAATTAATGCGATTGCAACCAAAATTTAATGGATTTTGTAAAACTTCTGAATAACTTGTGCAAATTTAAAGTAAATTTATTGAACCGTTTGCAAGTTATCGCAAGACATCATCGTTTATGCAAATAAATTTTTTTTTTGCTCACTTCAGCAAATTCACATACAGCATGTACAGTGACATCACTAGGGTTGGTATCACCCCCACCCTCAGAGTGTCAACCTTGATCAGCTAGAAAAACGTTATTTCATGCGTTAATGCGCACGTGCCAAAGGTTAAAAAAAGCACTTGTAGCATCTCTTTGGTGACACAAGATGTTTCTGCTAGAAAGTAATTAAAGAAATTAGTGAAGAATATAGGGTCCATTTAATTGCACCTCGTGATTTAATCAGCAATTTCCTATGAAGTTAATTTCGTTTGTAAATACAGTACACATTAACACGAGCTTTCCTGTACAACACAGCGAATAGCTACAGCTTTGTAGTGCTTTCCTGCCGAGCACAGCGCATTGCTACAGCTTTTGAAGGCTTTCCAGCACTACACCAAACCATAGCAAATTAGTCAACTGTGACGAATACTACTGGTATGCCAATGTAAAGTAAATAAAATGTTACAGCATAGAATTTTAGCCTGGTAGTCATGTTGATAGTTAATTTAAGCTAGGCTTACGAAGAATGTGTTTGTGGTTATTATGACTGCAGAGATATTTTTATGAAAAAAAAATATCTGCTGAAACGCTGCACAAACATTTTATAGACAGTCATTCTGGTATCCTCACCCCATTAGTGACACCAGTGAGCATGGACATATCGTGCAAACTGCAAACACACCAGATATAAATTCTATTATAGTCAGCATGATATCACAATAAGTTGTTTCCATGAAGTATTCTTTGCATACCTCAGCCGCAAGAAGTCCCACATTGTGAAATAAATCAAATCACTTGGAAAATAAAATAAAAACACATTTTTGAAGTCACGAACACAACGCTTTCAGGAATGAACACAGAAAAATCAATGTGACCAGTAATGATTAATGAGCTCAGTGGAAAACAATTCTAGCAAATAGGAAGTGAAGAATCGTGTTAATGCTGATCAATACAAGATCAAGTTTAAACTGCAGGTACTGGACATCTAATCCGGCAAGCTTGAGACCGGGAGTGGCACGGATTTCTAGATTTTCCAAATTTCTCACAGCCTGAATATATATTAATAGTATATTAAAATAAAAAATAAACAATAATAAACAAAGAACTAAATTGTATTTAAAAGATACAAACTAATACATTTCTAAAGCAGTCAGTTTGATGTTTATTAATGTTTATTAATCCGCCTAAAGTTTTAAATATTGTATATAAGATGACAATTGAACGAACAAAGTAAAGAGAAAATAAATAACAATAAAAAATATTAAATACTATACCCTGTTAAGGGTATAGTATATTGTACGATACTGCACAAGGTTTTAGCCAAAACCGAAACCAGTGTCAAAACTATCCAGTTTCAAAATAGCCGCTTTTCTGGGAACCGGATAAGAAGTCCAGCACTTGTATTTATGACTAAGGTTACTTCCAAAATTAACGACACGTATACTGAATCATATTAATATCAGACAATACTGTTCCACATTAAGCGTCATTAGCAGCCTCCACACAGCACGATATTTTAGTTTTAATTCAGTAAAACCAAGAAACACTTTCTATAATCATGATAAGCAACCAAAACAAATTGTAATTAAAGTGTTCTGTAACGTTTAGTTTATGGTCCATAAAATAATTTTATAGTACTAATTACTCGTTCTATACTAAGGAGCATCTTTATGGATGTATAGTTAATGCTACATCATCCATTTTTAAAACAAACAAGAAACGTGTGAATGCACTTAGTTACACTCTCTCAATTTGCATGCAACAAGCACTGAGCCAAACTTTAGTGGCGTTTTACGTAAGTAGTTTGCTACTGCTGTGGGTTCAGTAAGCTGCTAATCATTGCTGTCAATGCTTCCACTGTTGCCAAGTTCACTAACAAGCAAATTCCACATAAGTATGCTAACAAGTCTTAATGATGCGAGCTTTGTGGTTCACAATTTGGGCAATTATTAATCTACACTGGACTCATCAATGAACGCGCCACTGTTCGTTTTTAAGCTATGTTTAACATGTTCAAGTTTCCCAAGCTTTAAACAAGCATAAGTGATTACTTACGCAGTACACTCTTTGCTAATCCAGCCATTCCTTGCACAGAGGGGTGCCAGATTAGCGAGAGTACCGGATTACTGAGTGCATACAAAACTTTCATTTTTTATTAAACTTAATGTTGCAAGTCATGTGGTATTTAAAAAAAAACCTAAATAAACAAACTAATGATAATAAAAAAAACACCATCAGTGCGTACTATTTATCTCTAGTATTATACTGTCACATTTACTGAGATCTGTGCTGTAGCCCCACCTTTTTGTCAGGACAGTAGGCCGGATTAGCAAGTGTTTACACTGTATCAACAAAATTTATTTGCCTTGTAGAAGAACCATTCCCACAAAATAAAGTTCCCTATCGTTCATTTTAATTCGTTGTTGCAAAATCGAGATAAACTTTGATGCATTAAAGCAATCTCTTTAAGTGACTCTCCATGAATAGGTGTAGAAAAGCTAAATGGGTGGTAGTACAATGTAGGCTACTGTAGTTATGTGATATGAACCAATAATTGCATGTACCTTAATTTGTACGCCAACGAATATCATTTAAACGTCAGCTTTTCAGCTACAATATATTTCTGTAAGGTGGAGGCAAGAAAATTCTTCAAAATTTCATAGCTGAATAATGTAAACATAAAAAAACATATATCAGAATCTTGCATTTTTCTTCAATAAAGCTACCGTACATTAAAAATAAAAAAATAGGTAACCACAATAAAAATTAGTAAAAGCCTAATCGATAATTCCATGCTTTCAAAAGTAAAAGATTAAAAATGTTAGCAGAAGCATTGCTACAACAGGCATTTATGTTCATGGTTCCAGAGGATCACAAACATAAAGCTTAACTTGCGTTTCATCTTCAGAGTTACTCATCTATAAGGTCTAGACCAGCCAGGCATAAAACCACAAAATTAGATGCATGGTAAGATAGTAGTAAAGCAAACACCATGCCCGTTTTAAATAAATCCTACCATCCAAAACATTTCCAACTTTTGAACAAAGTTACACTACCTGGTGACGCTGTGAGGTATTGGTCATCGTCTTTTGATATGGGTTTGCGCAATCAAATTTCAGTCTAAAGAGCTTGATTATTTTTTAGCAAAATCCTCAGTTTGAATTGATTTTACTGTGGTCTTCACACCTGCTATTAGACTTTGTTTCGCATAATGTTTTCCCTGGATTGTTAAATAGATGCAATCCATAGATCAGGTCTGCACAACTTGATACAAGTCAGACAAGCTAAACTGCTTCAAAGCTGCAAGGGTGAAGCAGAATTTCTTATGCATTGTCCGATGACAATAGTGATGATTCAATATTATGTAACTGGTTCAGTTCATGGTATTAATTCATCAAACAATGAAACCAATTTGCTGGGACCTAAAAATTCAATGTAAGTAATAAAAATATTATTTTCCAAAGTAATAGCGAGCACTGCGTTCTGCAGGCCTGTCATAGACAAAAGTAGATTCAAGCGTATCCTCTTTCATTTCTATAATTTTTAAAGAACACATATAGACATTGAGATCATATGCATATGCCTTAGCGTTACTTGGGAAGTTATTCAATAATAAAAACATTACCAAGAAAAAAAAGCCTACAAATAAAAAACGTCCACGATATACAATACATACTACAGATTTGGACTTCACTAATCCAGAACACATTTTTGTTCATGGCTGTGCAAATTGTAACGGTATCATCAGTAAATACAGTACAGTACTTTATATGCATTATTTTGCTTTTTTTTTTTTACCATAAGCTTCCTTGGTTCGGAAAACCTGCTAATTCGGCCACTTGTCTGATTCCCAGCATTCCGGATTAAGTTCCAATAATTGTACGTTTAAAAAATGAAAACCATTTCATGCGTCGATGAGTTTGTCAAGTTCACAAAAAATAATTATACAACCAGCATATTTCAAAAGCATCAAAGTAGTCGATCACACAAACTAACAAGCCTCTAGGAATTTTCTTGTCGGTAGGAACCAACATCCAAAAAAACACATGCAGTGAAACCTATCTATATGCGTCATTAATCCGTTCCAAAAGAAATGACAAATACTGAATCTGACGAATATAGAATCAATTGCAAATACTTTGTGAATCCACTCGTCTTGTTACCCAAGCCTTGCTATTGGCACTCCACATCATATTTAGTTTTATCTTTTGATATTTTATGATACTGTTCTTCTTGAAAACTAACTTTTGGTGACAAATATTAGATTGCTGGACGAATATCGAGGCATTATTTTTCCGAAAAAATATGACGAATAGAGGGGCTGATGAACGTAAAGGTTCCACTATGCTTAGGCCTATCCCTTTCTTATTGCCACATTGACTAAATCCAGCCCTAAATTAAAGCTACAGGTTGAGCTATGTATTGATTCCATTTTCAACATATATGAAAGTAATAAGATGAGCAACACATAAAAAAAATAACAAATGAGCAAATGCAGTATTAACATAGTATGTGTAGTATAAATATAAACCCTAATGTCCAATCAACTATTACAATGCACAAAAGCTCAACAAGATAATCCAAGAAACGTTTTTAAATTTCAGGACAATTAATTAACTATATTACCTCTCTTGATATTGATCTTAAATTACACAAATGGTCCAAAAGTGCCAAAATTATCAAATTAATGACAATAACTTTGTAACATCAGAAATGTATCTGGAAAAATATGTGGTCCCTTACAAACATGAACACATCTTACACTGACTAATGAACAGCTTTTGCTAAAAAAAATTACCACACTAGACACAAGCAAATTTCTTACATATGAAAAATAAAATCTAACGATTTGTACTCAAATGAATGACCTTTCCATAAGTTTTGGGATGTAGTTTGAAGCAATGTTTTAATCATGTTAATTGGATTGGAGATGCAGTCGCTAGAATGAATATCCGATATACAGTATTAACATTTTTTTGGTGAAAAATATGCTATGAATTTGTCTGATTTTTAAGTTCTATGCGTGATGTATAAAATATACAACAAAACAAATCTGTTCATCATTGCCTAAATTCTGTATTCATACGAGTTTATCTAAAATCAAATATGATTCTATATACACAGAACCACGTTATAGCTACAGCAGGGGAAGCAGATTATCGGCACTTTTAGTACTCACCCTAAGGTAGTATCATCTTTTAACCAATCATTTTCTTGTCTGGGGGTAATGTGCCATATACAGGGATGTCCACAATGAGAAAGCTACACATTTGGAAGCTTCATCGTTTTATTCATATTGGGTTATACCAATGTGATGTTTGGTTAACATAAGCAGAAATTCAAGAAGTTTGTGGGAATTTTGTAGTTGGTTTCAGAACCACCGTGGCACTGCAGTCAGTCACTTTCCAAAATGGTGAGCAACAATGATCAACTGAGCACAGGTTGTAGTGGTGGCATGCAGGAAATAAATTTTAAAATATCCAAGCATCTATCCTAAACATCCACCAACAAACAACAACTAAAATTTAAACAACTCCTCATTTGTCGATGGTTTGATGCTGTTTTGTAGGAGACCATGTATCAATCCCATTGAACCTGTCGAGTTGAATTGGAGCAACAACTATGGGCCTAACCACATTGCCCAAAATTTATGATTCATCTCAACAATGCTCTTCGGAAGGAATAGAAAAAATAAAATGAAATTCGGTGTAAAGTCTTCCTTAAAAAGTAGAGGCTATGACAAGAGCGAAGGAAAGCCTAACATTATAACATCACTCCTGCAATGCAGGAGTATATGTATCCGAAAACGTTTGATCACATAGTGTATTTACCTTCAAACTGCATGTGATTGAAATATTTAGATCTCATTGTGAACACCCTATATTACTATGAAAAGCAATTATCCTTCAGGAGCAACCTGGAAGATATCAGTTTGACAGTTTCTAAATACATTTTCATCTTGGGATAATTCATAAAAAAACAAACAAGAATCTAGACTTCAATGTATATGTTACAACAATAATACAATCTACAAATGAGTTTCCAAAAACAAGAAACACTTAATCGGTAGAAGTCGCTCAATCAAATAAAAATGCAACATGTCGCATGAAGTCACATGATTCATACTTTTAACGCAACAATTTCTAATCAAGCTCAAATTTACAACATATATATGTAAAATTATACAGAAATTTGATAAAATTAAAGAAAAACAATGCCATAACCTGAAAGAACAATACTTGTATTAAACAGTAATTTTTTCGAAGGATGAATTGAAACATCTAAACAAAACAAAACATACTTCTGGTAGTTGTTTCTCAATTTGAATACAGACCATTCACTGGTTATACCGCGGTTTTGGGTAATTTTGGTCATTTTAAGACAAACCATGCTATAACGACTCAAGGTAACAGTGTTACCTTTTTAATAATGTAAGTAATGAATAATTCACCTCTCTCCAAAAATTGCAACATACAACAACAAAAGAATTTATTTCTTTTTCTTTAGCATTGTGCATCTGTTCATCACCAAAATAACAAAAAAGATTCAAAACATTCGTCATGTCGTTGAAATTAGAGAACTCAAATATTACAAATTGCTAGGAAGCGTAATGAAAAATACTGTAAGAATTTTCAGTGTTGGTAGAGCAAAAAAATGTTTTGCATCAAGACACATGTTTCAAAAGCTTGCTTCCAACAAGAAAATTCGTAAAATACAACAACAAAATACTCTTCAAAATAGGAATTTTTTGGACCAATAAGAAAGTTTGCCAAGTGACTAAACAATTTGCTTTTCACAAGACACACACTAAAAAGTGTTGGTCACTAAATAAAAACAAAAACAAAAAACAAAGCTTAGTTTGATTTGTAAAGCTTTTTTGTTTGACACCATCACGATTTGCTACAATTTTCTTTGTGTCAATAAAAATAGTTAAGTACAGTGGAAGAATCTAGACTAATTCACAGTTCAATTTTACATGCGTGGGTTTGTTTGTTTGTTTGTTTGTTTGTTTTTTAGACAAATCTTTATACACTGTGGTGATATATATAATATATATATATATATATGTATAACAATGCACAAAAGCAGTTATACTTTGTTTCACATGGCGAGTGATGTTTACGAGATCAGTTTGGCTAGTGAACAATGGTTTGGATTTCTTCAAATTCGTAAAAGCTATCGTCAGGGAAAAAATGCTTGGATTTGACTGCAAAGCAGATTGGTAGTGAAATACGACTGGATGTTGCAAATTAAAAATTTTTAGCCTTTTAATTATTTTCACATGATCTATGACATCATAGAAAGTTTCTTCTTATTTCTTCTGGCAATATTAGGAACAATATTTTAGATCTTCCCCTTGCTCTCCAGTGGTATGAAGATGAAATTGGAATCCAAAAATAACTTACAAAATTTCCTTGGTTTGTATCAACCCCTTAAATGAATAAAGAAGACAAATATCGATAAAAAATAGTTTATAATTTGATTTGTTCCAAGCCGATACATCGAAACTATCGATGTATATTCTGGTGAACCCATTCGAAAAGGTGGCAACACTGTCTTCAAATGACATGCTGTTTTGACATAAGTACTGTAAATATGTTATTAACTTTTCACATGAGATCATTGATGAACCATATTCGTTCACTTCAAATTTGAATGACCATCAGTAACGATCAGTGAAACTAAAACACAGTAGGCCTATAGAAATTGCTATGTGGTTATAGGTATCTCCACACAATACTATACAATTTTATGAATGTCCATCAGACTTATAAAATAAAATATGGCCACGATTTACTTATCCAAAATAAAGCCACTGGAGAGAAGGGACAAACAATTTTTTTAAAAATAACTGTATCCCAATTGGTTTGAACATCTACCATAATATTACAAGAATCCAATAGCACCAAGTACGTGTTTACTCTATGAAATTTTTTAAACGAGAAAATGGTATTTTTTTTTTTAAGTTTTGCCATTACTTATGAAACAGCAACAAAAGAGCGCCAAACATCGCACTGTATGTTGCAAAATGTTCACTAGCACATGCGTGTTATTGCATCATACGTGATAAAGTTCAGCTCATAACATTCTACAAAATTCTAACGTCTCCAATTCTCATCATCTTGCTCCGAAATGACCACGATCGATTATTATCGAAGAAAAAACTAATACTTAATTTTCAAGAGTATACGTTTCTGAATTCAAGATTTTTTTTCATATATGGACCAGACTGTTATATTTTCCGTTTCCCTGAGATTTTTAAATTTCACGAATTTGATGAACCAGTTTATATAGAAAAACAAAAATCGTGATTTGAAAAAATGAATTTTTTTTTCTCTCTCCTTCTAAGTAGAAAAAGTATCACATTTAAGGGGACTGGCCTACAAGTATGGCATGAAATTCTTAACATATACACTTATATAATTTTATGTTTTTTATTCACATTAAGGTTGGTCAACTCATATAACGTTTGGTATGAAAAATGAACAAGATTGGTTGTTATTAAGAAACATTTTGTCGGAAATTTGATTGTAATCGTCAAGCATTTTAAGTAGTAGAAAGTCCAAACTTCAATCTTTACGGCATTTGTTAGCTTGCTAAAAAATACTTCTTTGGATTATACTTTATACAACAAGCAAAAATGTCGTTCCTCTCGACACTAACTTACCTCGGCACTAACCAAATCGAGTAGTAATTTTTTTTTGTTCGTTCGTTTGTTTTTTAAATCGATATGAACGTTTCTGAGAAAAACCATCATAAAATATACCAAGCATTTGTTCATTTTTACCAAATTAAAAATTCTTGACTGACTTGTATATATGGAAAACATTTATCGTGACTAATGGTTCACAGTCTAACAGATGAATAGATTCACAATTCAGTAAATCACAAAAAAAAAAAAATTTAAAAAACAAAAAAATTTAACTGCTAAACAGCATAAATAAAAATTGTTTTTCTAAACATCTAAATATAATACTGGTGTAAACAGAGTATTAAAAAAAAAATTTCAACCATCGGTGAGAAGAAAATAATGAAATCGCCATGAAAAACCGAAAACGATTCGCGCAAGATAGCTTGTCTCAGGGGCAGAAAATGCGATGAAGCGTGTGGAACTTTCCTGTGCAATTGTCTAACAAACTTTTCGATTCGGACGCTTTCCCATGAATCTATGGGAGCATAAAATTTTTGCTAAAATACCAAATACTTTAAAATCGGCGACAAACTCGCATTACAACATCATTATCGTCATTGATGCCACCCATGTATTCTGATTGGGAGATCTGGAATCGTGTGATAATATGACACACGGCTTTGCTTCATCGTTGGTCGATAGATCGAAAACAAGACTAAACTTCAATCAAAAAAGCATTATTATATACATATATCAAATATTTTTAACAAAATCTTCGGGCAGTATGAGTTTGCGAACACAGTGGCTCATAACTCGTAGGATAAATAATAAAGAGTTGTATCTCAATTTCAGATAATAATGCAGAACATGCCATTTTATACTTTTTTTTTTTTTGGTCATGAAAAGCATGATGACAAAACTTATCACTGAGAAAATGACATTCAATTATAAAAACAAACATGTTGAGCATTTGCAGTTTGCAAATTGATGAAAGCTTTGTATTCCACAAGTTTTAACTCAACATGGCTCCTGAACTTATTAATTTAACAAAAATAATAATAATAATACAACCTAAATATAAGCATCAGGTTAAGTTAAAAATCCTAGTTGGAATATTTGTACTAAAAAGAGTGATGAAAAATCTTTATATATATATATATATATAATATGTGGTCAATCTGACTAGATAGAAAAGATATAGCAAAAAAAAACAAAAAAATCAAATATAATGAAAAACAAACATAATAACCATAATAGAAATAACAATTGAAATGCTGTGGGATTCATTATGCAATTATGATTATGTAACTTTGAACAAGTAATGACAATGAAAAAATTCAACATCAATGTAACCAATGTCAACAGAATGCAACATGAATAGAGAGCATAGCATGTGACAAGGGTCTTTTAGTGATTTCACCGAGCTTAGTGGTAAAATACCAACGTTTTAGTCGACAACAACAATATAGTAGTCTGCTGGGAATGGAAATGCAAAGCAAACAACCAGTCTGCAAATCTGCAATCTAAGTGAAGCTCAATGTCACAGTTTTCAATGTTAAGGGGGTCCCGTGTCACATTCCATACTCTCTATTCAACAAACTTCTGGCATAAATTATGCAATTTCAACAACCAGTAGAAGCAGATGAAAAAGTTGTATCTTCTTGGTCAAAAACAAAATTAAAATCAACAACAACGAAAAAAAAATAGTGTTTAGTTACCTACTTTCTGTTCACAAACCTGGCCTCTTCAGATCATCCGAAAACACAGCAGGTTGAAAACTATCAAAATCGTTCAAACCACCAGTGAAGTTTGTGTCCGTGTCATCGCTTTCAGAAGCAGGATCAAGTAATGGATCCTTGCATTCAACCGTATCTAAACTAACGGGCACATCGCTGGAACCAATCGAGTCAAAAGACGACAGCTTGGTGGAAGAATCCGCACTTTCTTGGCTCGAGCACTTTTCTCTGCTGGCACCGTTAAACAGCTTGTTCATCTTGTCCGTCTCCAAGGGCTTTTGCCTCATGGACGATGTTTGCCCAAACAATTCGTTCACGTCAATCTCTTTGGCAAGGTTGCCCCTCCTTTCAGGTATTGGAGGAACACTGCGAGCGATTGCTACGTCACCACGGTTTGTTTCTGTGTGACTGAACAGACTAGTTGAACTTTCGTCGTTGAGACCTTCGGCGAAATGAGAGATATCACCTTCTCCGGCCGGGCCTGAAAAATTATCACTTGGGAAAAGAGATCGCTCCTCGTCTCTCTTGGTGAGAGCGGCAGCGTTCCCTGCTCCGGCTTGCTGTTCAAACGACCGGGGTGGAATTTGAGGATTGTTATTCTGCCCTGCAACCCCAATCATTCTGGGTACTCGAACTTCGGCCACATTCTCGAAAGTGACCCAAGATGTTCCAGGAAAACTGGCATTGGCACTGTCAGGAGCAGAACTTGAAATCCGGCTCTGGAGTTGCAACTCCTCCGATTCTCGACGACGCACTCTTGGACTGTGCAAAGCTTCCTGGCAAAACTCGTGCCAGTTTCTCACCGCCATTATTTTCCGTGGACTTTTGCCTTTGATCAAGAATTCTTCACCGGGAAGACACACTTTCAACTTTTCAGTCTCTTTCGAAAGCCTACTGGGCGGTGGCGAAGCAGTCTGGATAAAAGCTTCCAGTGACGTTATGCTCAAGGGAGTTGAACTCCTAGGCCGCTCTATTGGGACTGTGGTGATATCAATGGCTCGCTGCCTTCTTAGCGGGGTCAACGGTGTTCTCTTGGGTTCGGTGGTGAGCATGCTATTTACAGGAAATTCGTCGTAATCAGCTTCATCGTCAATTAATGTTTCAGCCTCGTAGTCTTCATCAGTCGCGCGTTTCTTCAATGAAACCGGATCGCAGTCCGATTCTTGTTCGGATCCAGACGATATCTTGTCCTCGATGCTTCCAGTTAACGGATCTTTCTTTCCGTCATCCTCGACGCTGGAGGTAGTTTCGCTTTTACGTGCATCGCCTCCAGCAAACTTATCGCGTCTCTCTGGCTTAGGTGGCTTGACTTTGATTTCTTCAGTTTCTTTAGGCTCAATAGCATTGAGTGGTGGGGCGGTGGGACTAATCTCCTCTTTATCCGTTTCGTGAGATTCAGCATGTACCTGCACACTGGTGGAATTACTGACTGGTTGGTCATCTTCCACCACATAACCTTCATCACCAAGCTCGTGATCGCTTTCCACATCTTCTACATGATCATGATCTTCCAAATCACACAGATGAGAATGTAAGCTGATCTCTCTGGATGTCCAACCAGTACCAACATCAATTTCCACAGGAATGTCTACGGAAGTGGCTTGCAGAGTGAGTTTGACAGGAGACTTTTTGTCATCTTTTCGAAAAAGACTTGAGAACATGCTTCTATTGGAAGCCTCCTTCTTTCCTTTGGCACTGGCTGGTTCATCAGTCACATTTTTGTTCTTGGTACCATCTTTGTCTTTGCCACCCTTGAAGAAAATAGACAAGGAACTCTTCCTTCGTGTGGGAGAATGATCATCAGGTGACCGACTACCGATTCGGAACAAATTCGTAAAGGAAGTTTTTCTTGGCGATTTCGGAGATGATGGCGATCCAGGTTCGCTGGATTCGTCTTTGTGTTTGAAAAAAGAAAAAAACCGACGAGGAGAATTCGGAGAAGGAGTTCGTGATGGCGTTCGTGATCGCTGACCATTGGCATCTTTTGTCGTTGTCAACGAATCTTTCTTCATGGGAGCTTTCTGAGGAAGACACTCTGGTGTAGCTGAACGTTCTGGAAGAGAATTAGCGAGCACCGAAGCTGCTTCAGCACCTTTGACATCATCCATAAAGGAGGAGGATTTGGAATTTTTTATGGCGTTATTCTGAGGCAGTGTCACGCGAGTTGTCTCAGTGTGCAATTCAGCGATACCTTCACGGCTGCTATCCAACATTGAATCCCTTGAAGCTGACTGACTTACAAAGGCACTGCCACTTGTTGCACCACCATCTTCGTCCAGATTGGCTCCCCAACTGCCGTTAACAGCTCGTGGAGTGCTGGCAGAACTTAGGTCTGCTTGTGGAGTGCTCGGAGTGTTGGCTAGAAGTCTTGGTGTGCTAGGAGTGGCAGCATCGGCAAACAATTTCAATTCTTCTTCTATTTCTGGTAAGGAATGAGAGTTTTTCTCAGTAGGGCTTTCTATTTCGTCGCTCAAATCTTCAAAGGATGCCAGTGGTGCAGGACCTTGACGTGGTTGGCGTGATGGATAGCTTGATCTTTTACGGGAGGCCATCTTGCAGCCTACATTATGCTTTGTCCAACTTTCCCCAATTCTAAACCAATTTTTGAGAGCAACACTGAAAGAAATTTGCAAAAGAAAAACAATTAAAATTATTTACATGACTAAAACAGTGTGCAGTACTAAATTTCACAAGTCTCAAAAATATATTTCAATTCATTGCCATTTCAAGTATACATTCCAATCTTGAATCAAACAACTATCTTCTTGGTTCCCAACCCCTAGGTTGCAACCTAACTTTGAGTCACGAAATTTTTTGATGGGTTATGATAGCCATTTAATAAAATGTCCTAATCCTGAATTTCAGAATAAAAAATGAGAAAATGTCGGGTTTACACTCACTATCTACACACATTATGTCAGATTTACTATTCTTCAGGTTTAGTTCATGTTTTCCTTCTCTAAACTGACAATGTTGGATCGCCAAGCACAGCACACACGTTAAAAAAAATAATATTTTGATTGCTAGCAAAAAAGATTGGGAACCACTGACTTACTCTCCTAATAGCATGTTTCTTAATTTCCTGTTCTTCACCATTGTTGTGATAGGTGAATTATAAACTAGTGTCATCGAAATTCATTGCTGCTTAGTGCTACTTGTGACCTAATTGTCAAAGCACACTGACCAGCATTATGAGTTTATTACAGGGATACCCTGGACATGACCAGGGCCTCTGAGAAAAAATTTGGAACCTAAGAAAAAATTCATACTTGTGCATTCTTTCGCCAACCATCATCAAAGCAGTGTCATCATCAACAAATAAGGATAAGTTGTTCAGTTTTATGGGATGTTGCGTAGTTTGTTGATTATTAGACCATGCTTCATCTCAGATCTCGTTTCTGCATGCTACACAACCTGTGCTTGGCTTGGTCACTCAGTCACCATTTGGGAAAATGCTTGTCTTGGTCATTCAGTTACCATTTGGGAAAATGATTGACTGCAGCACCACTGAGGCTCTGGCACACATTACAAAATTCTCACAAAACTTTGAGTATCTTCTTCCACCAAGCATCATACTCCTTAAAGGGAGTATATAAAAAAATAATGAACCTTCCAAATGCTGACATGTCAGGTGAAGACCGGTGCATTTGAAAGGTTCCTAAACAAAACTTAATTGTGAAAATGTGCAATCATCTGTACATTAAAGAATAATGACTAACTTAATAAGATCCTGTCACTTTGGTTTAGCAGTCGATTGTAGGAAGCTTCAAAAAATCACAGAAACACCTCAACAAGTATAGTCATTGATAACCTAACTGCATTCATAGATTCATGGAGTTAACTATCTGCATTCAAGCAGGTGTAGGTTGGTTATTACCATATGATAACATTATGATGGCACAATAAGATTGAAAATGAATTGGACCATTTGCAGGCCAGATGTGATGAAGTAAAACAGCAACAAGCCTTACGATGATGTAAGAGATGATCATTAACATGATTGATTTTGGAAAATAAATGAAACATTATCTTTTTAAGACCGCATTTCCCAAATGGGGTTCCGCGAGGTAAAATTAAGGGTTAAAAAAATTAATAAAATGATGAAATAAATTGTACAGATTAAAAGCAAAAAGCACAATTATATCTGGTGGACAAGACAAATGTTTGGTCGTTTTTACTGCACAGCTTATGTGATTAGCAGCTGCATTTTTTTACCTGGGCCACAAAACTTGCAGTTCTTCCCCCTATTACCTGAAAAAATATAACCTTCAATATACAATTTTTGATAAAAAGTAGGGATTGAAAAACCCTCGTCCTAGCCTGGAATCTCTCGTGACGCTCTAACCAGAGCTACTGAGACTAAGAATGCTCAAATAACACCACTATGTAACCAATTATTGTTATACCGTATCTTCAATTTAAAAATACTTAAATCGAACCAGAAAAAAGTTCCGATTTTGCAATAAATCTGTTGAGAAAATGAAAGGCTAGGTTTAGTGCATGTCAAGAAAATTCTTACTGGTTGCTTTCGAAGCTCATGTGTCGGCATGGTCTTGCTGGTAACCATGCTATGACACGTCACATGTAGGTGTTGGAAGAAATTCGATTTTTAGTCTTAATAATCATAAAACTTAAGTGGTATTTTTGAAAAGGATTGAACATTATCCGTTAATAATGTATTAATATATTAATAATGAATTAATACATTTTTTTCATTATAATGGAAAAAAAGTAATGATGCTTAAAAATAAGAGTTTTTGTATAATACTATTCCATTTTCAAACTACAATGACGATTCATGAGCCATATTATTCATTCAAATAATGTTTTACTAACAGCAACGCAATATAATTGAGAAGTGCCAAGAACTTGGTCTTATTTTATTAGTTTTGAAATTTAATGTTTTTCATTTCGTGCATTTTTTTGGTTTATCTTATTTCAATGACAAAAATTGAATGCTGCACCTTAAATAACATAATTGAAAAAACATAAAAAAAAAAAAAAAATTCTTTTACCTACTGACAAGGTGCAAAGTTGAAAATAGTTCACAACGTTTCGCCTTCTGTTGCAAAAGGCTTCTTCAGGAGAAGAAAGGACAGAACACACAGAAAACACAAGGACACAAGCAGCACAAAAAACGGTTACAAATGAAACAAAAGAAACTAAAACCCTCCAC
>JAQIWH010002222.1:0-25864 GCA_034695005.1 Cryptops parisi | reverse complement strand
ATGAGGGTACAAGTAAATGACTTCACAATATCATTGATTGCTTACGATATGTTTAGTCATGCGCTTATTAAAATGAAAACGATGTTAATGCAGCGAAATCTTGAACATTCATAAATAGTGCAACGTATCTCAGATGGGAGATCGTTCCAATTCTTCACAGTGTTAAAAAAAAACGGGTTTTTTTGCCAAGTGGATATAAGTTCTGTACTCTCAAACAACAAATAACGTATTTTTCGAATATCTGGATCGTCATTGAAAAACTTTTTTATAAAACCAGCTGGGTGGTGGTTTGATCTAATGGCCGAACATAGGGCTCGTAATCTACCCAACAAGACGATTGTATTAAGCGTGGAGAATTCGATTTTTTTAGTCAGTTGTTTGTCCGTTACCCTTTAATCATGAGTTAAATTTAATGATTTTTAGTTGGTTAAATAAAATGGTATGAAAAAATTAATACAAAATAGAGTACAGAATATTTATTGTTGATTCGTAGATAAAGTACTAACTTCATTCTATTTTTAAAACAATTCTGAAACATAACCCCACTTTTAGTATATAAACTGAGTCTCGCATAACGCGATTTGTATAACACGACATTTTTTTGAAACCTAACTACCGCGTTATACGAGGGTCACCTGTATATTGGAAATTTTAAATAATAATCTGAGAATATTATTATATGCAGTTTTTACCGGTCTTAACCGATATTTTGGAGCATCCGGCAATACAACCAATGCTTACGAGAACAGGAGAACGATTTTTTATTTAACCAGCAAAATCTTTTTTTTTGGTATTCAATGTCGATGTCATACGCTTGAAAAGAAACATTCCTTATTCATTTTTTTAACTACAAACTCGATATGCTTAGAAAAGGAGAGTTTAGCATTAAATGGAACACCTAACACATTGATATATTCTTCATCATCGTCTCGAAAATCAAATCTTAAGTTTTTGGTTTACAATTGATTCAATCTCATATGTCTCTCGTGAAACCATTGATTCATATATATTGGTGTTTGTTCAATCTGAAAATAGATATTTAAACTTTTAATGAAGAAACTAGAGTACCAGTAAGCTTAAAATAAACAAAAATAGCATGCAAAAACATTCCTACAAAAACCCAAATGCTCTTTATTGAAATATAACATAAACCTACAGTAAAAAAATTATGAATGTATTAGTAAAATATTCACTCATTTGCATAGAATGGTTGAAAAAAAAAGCAAAAAATATGAGAATTAAAATCTGATTGGATAATCAACACTACTAAGAATAGTTGTGATATCAAAGTTAATCTCAGTCCTTGCCAAGAAATCACCTCTATTTGCAATAGCAAAATCAGACAAGCAATTTTATTTTTTATTTTAACTCTGGGGAATTTTTTTTACCTTTTAGCTCAATCAGGAATTTTATGCAATGGCTCAGGTGATGTCCAGTGCTGAATGTATCATTGTAGAAACTATGCAGCAACTTCAACAGTATGAACATCAAGAACAAGATAAACCACGTGCGTATAGAGTATTATTCAAAAAATGCTCCCACAACTTAAAACCATGGGCATTAGACAACAAACCTTCTGCCATTCCTAGGTAAAATATGATATCTAGTGAATAAATTAGTTAAAACAAAGATAATAAATATTAATAAATAAAAATTCCAGTATCAAAAATTGAAATCAATCCAATCCAAATGCTTTTCATTTCAGCTGGGTTAAAAGAATCGAAATCATTGGACAAAAACATACGGTTGGGATAAACAGCCCTTTAATTGCCAGGACACCTAGAAACTGTTGGAAATTTCCATTCCCATCAGCAAAAACTTGCGAGTTGAAATGTGTGGACAAGCATTGGAAAATATTGATTCTTCTATTGGCAAGGAATATCTTCCATTATGTATATTTCAGTCATTCATTATCATATAAATACAGGAGTGGGGGAAAAAGTAGATTTACAGTAGTTTATGTAGAAAAACATTGAATAAACTTTAGTATGCGGCCCATGGAATTTGGAAATAAATGAAATTCATTATTATCCGATTTTGAAACTCAGCTTTAATATATGACCTATGAAATTTATGTATAAAGACTAGATATTTGTGCTCCCAGTTTGTGGGGAATCCGACTATATGCATCTGTACTGGCACAGATGAAAAAATATTCGCTAAAATGCGATACTAACCTAACGTAACCTAAACTTTTGAGTTTAAGTTGAGTAAGTGATCAGCATCTTGTTTTCTCATTGAAGCTGAACCGAAAAATTGAAGCTAAGGCTCATGATAGTGATTTTTCTTTAAACTTTGTGTCAGTACAGATGCATAGATTCGTATATGTGTCAGATATAACTGATACATATGATTCCACATTACTGTATAAGTTTTATGTGGAAATTTCATAGGCCAAATACTAAAGCTCACCGAAAAGGCCAACTCAAAATCTACATATGCCCATTCCTGTACTTATTAATTATAAAACTTCATTTTTGAGTCCTATGAAATAATGCTAAAATGATTTGATTTAAGGTGGTGTTTTCCTTCGACTTTGTAACAAACAATTACTACTTCTTGGCATTTAATCACTGTACAAGTTTCCAAGTCATTCACCGAGATGAGCAAATCCTTCGATCTTATGGTATTGGACAAAAAATGACATTCTACAAACATGCAAGCAATGCTCGCAAAGCTAAAATCATGTACACATCGAACATCCACCGAAATCTCTGGTATATTGAAGATGGCAATCAGCATACGATGATCTCCAAACCTTATGATATATCATGGCATTGTGAACAATGTAAATATTTCATCAATAATGCGATCAGCGGTTAAACCAGAAATATGTATTCTGGTAAGGTTGTATAAACCACGAAAAACTAAATCTGAAGATTACAATAATGCTTATAATTTTACTTGATTTGTCATGAACGAAGAAAAAAAGTAGCATTCACACCCTGCACATTTTTTAAGTAACCAAGAAACTCCTATGAATTTTAAATATTTTTGTGATTAAGAATTTTAATTGGTAAAATTTAATAACCAAAGATTCGAAACTAATTTTAAGCAAAAAATTTTATAATAAAAAAAGTCTTTGCCTAGTTTATTAATTAAGAATCATGATTTTGAGAGTAGGTACTAGTAGCTCTTGATTTATACAAGGCAAATGTAGCATAAATTAAACATTTTTTGTACCCCAATTCCTAAGACTACAGCTGGCAATTCTTTTTAGAGAAGGCAAAATTTGTGCTACGTGTGTTGTACATGTTGGGAAGCAGGCTAGCAGCAGTTACAGAAGTGCCTGTTGCTTTGCTATTTTGGAAAATCATTTTTTTTAAAAATTTGGCAATAAACAAATAGACTGATACTTGTACTTATAACACAAAGGTCCCTTGCCACACTTAATATTTAATGTGGCCAATTCATTGAGCAATTTGTGTATCACTGTGACATGAGCTTGCACAACCGATGAATTGACTGGGCAAGAAGCTGACGTAACAGCTGTGCACAAATTGCTCGACTTGCTACACTAAAACTTGCGTGACAGAAACCCTTTACTCATTTAAGATTTGTGACTCTAAACCGTTTTTAAACACATTTGCTGTTGATTAACTTTTGACAACCAATGTTTGGATTATCGAATCAGTTTCTTTGTGGCGTATGTAAAAGAATAAAACACCTTCTTGAGCTGTGAAACTAACAAATAGACCTATGATCCAGAAACTCCACATTAAAATTAATAAAATGGAATGCAGTTATAGACAAGAATTAAGAAACTTCTTACAATGATTCACAGAACGAAGAGTAGAGGCGGAAATATTTAAAAAATGATGCACAAGATGAGGTTTGGATATATATTATGTAGATCATTTTCATGAATTGTTTATTTTGAGAAAATAGAATAGCGCAAATATTTTCAATTTGCTTTCAATTCAAAGCAAAAAATATACTTCATTTGTCCCAAATTGTGGTACCGTATACATTTGGCTGGTTTTTTTTTCGTCCCAAGTTATGGAACCATACCACTATACATTTCCCTCATCTATAGCTTTTTTACAGGTTAGGCTAAGTTTCTCCAGATGCATATAAAAAAAATATTGATACATATTTTATCAATACATACCAATAAACCATTTCTTAATATAAAGAAATTACAAAATAAATTCCAATTTTCGATTGGGTTTGGAAAACTTGTCAAAAAAATGTTCTGAATTTTATCAAATATTTTTATGTTAAGTCATATTCATCAGATAGCTTTAAAGGAGGCCATGATCACCCCTTTCTTTACGCGCATGATTGTTGTTGTAAATTATAATGTTGTGCTGGATCACGTGCATCTTGGTACAGGTGATATGTGTTATGGGTGATTAATGGATTCTTAAGCATCCTTCAGTTCAATGGTTTGTTTTTAAATTTTTTGAAGATTAAATTGAGAATTCTTCATCAATGTAGCGAGCCTATGTGGCGATGGATAGAGAATTGCAATGTTGATTAAACGATGCCCACAGTTACCAAGCCCTGGTATGAGGGCAATTCAAAAAGTGAATAAAAAAAGTTAAAAAACATATAGATTGAGATAAACATCATGTATCAAAACGCCAAGTGAGATTTTCTGTTCGGACAAAAATCACGCAAAAAACCAGAAATTGGTAGAAAGCTGAAACTTAATAAGCAATCGAAGGCTTGTCCAGAATAACGTTGTATATTACAAAAATTCAATATTGAAATTATTATAGAAAAGCGTGCTTCATATATGGGCCTAGCTAGTGCCGCTAATAGACAAACTTGTACCTACCTAAAACATACATATATCACTTTGAAATTGGTCACCTAATATGTGACAATGTGTTGCTGAATACATTTTTTGCCATTTACTTAAAACTATGAATTGTTACATGCAACATTATTCCGGGCAAGCCTTCAATTATAGACATAACACCCCAATACTGAAGTGCACTCCTTTCAACATATCGCATGAATCGTAACTCTTGTTTGCAACGCATCTCTAGCAAATAAATAAAAATTTCTACTTACACTGTGTAATGTTCATCAGTCATAAATGCATAGCTTTCCAGTTTACCATCTCTAGGTAAACCAATAGGCCTACAACATCTCTCTGACTTAGGAGAAATCATCAAGATTCAAGTTGGCGACCTTGATTTAACATCTTCCTGGTTGAAAATCACCTTCCAACCATTTTCCTTTTGCACAAGATGCTCAGTTTATTACAATTACAGGAGTTCAACGAATATTTGAAATCTTGGAGTTGACTTAACTGAACTTGAATTAAGAAATTTTTTAAAACCAAGTTGAGAGATCTACATACAGGCATGAACAAGTCTTGCACTATTTTCAAAGTTCCCATCTCCAAGCGTGATAACTTCTGTCCCAGGGTAAATAGCATATTCTCTCTTGTTGACACATCCCCTTGGACACCATGTTTGATTTTTAGACTTCAAATTTTTTTGATTCAATCTTTTTCTTAAGTCTAATTTTTCCGGACTACATTTTTCAGTATAATTTTGAAGAAAAACAATTTGTTGTATAACCACTACTTTCATATTACTTTCAGATTTAAAAACTTTAGCTGTTGTTGTTTTACTAATACTTTTAATTAAACTTTTGCTGTACTAAATAAACCGGTTTTTCAACTTATAAAATACTTTTGTCAATTACATTTTGAAACATGTAATACCAATGTTTATATAAATAATTTTAAAATACCAATTTGAACACACATTTTGAGTTCTGGTTAATTTTACAATGTTTTTCTAATATTTTTGTAGAATTTCTCAAACTTATCCCCAGAACACTTTTCTGATGACTGAACTTTGATATTTAAGGTATTTAACCTTTTTGTACTTTTCAAAATTAGAAATAAGTTTCATAATTTTAATCTTTTTAGTTTATTTTATTAGTTCACTAATAAAGTAACAGTCACAAGCGGCCTTTCGGTTAACAGAAAATTACCCACATTATTGCCAATTTAATACTTGTTTCACCATCTAACGTGAATACTCCTCAACTTAAATTGTATTTGCAATGAACTTCGAAACCGAAACAGAACTAATGCGCCATCATTCATCAAGAGTCGTGCACAACTTGAATTCTGCTTAGTGTGGAGTGATTCTTAATTCTCTCACTTGATGGTACCACAGGTATTACATTAAGCTAAAATCAAATAATACTTGTCGTCTGCTTCAGTGCGCCTTTACACACCATATATTACCTGTTACTTTTAAAATATCGCAACTGACTAAAGTTACACATAGTTTAACATTTATGGGTGCTTGTAGACAAATTGCAATGTTATATTGGTCATAGTTAATTAACTTTATGATAGCTATGCTATAAACTGCAGTTAATATACTGACTCGACCGTGTTATGCCAGGTGGGCCAAAAACTGTCACCTATTTTCAAATAACTATTTCTCATGAATTATTTATGATAGACAAAATCTGAAACTACAACATAAAAACTTAATTCAATATGTTTTTAATAATATATTATTCTATGTTGTGGCTTGCATAGTTTGGTCACAGTGGCCATGTGAAAAAAAGTGCCCTCAATAAAAGTTAGTTAAGAGCAGTAAAGTTAAGAGCAGGTTAGTATTTTGAACTAATCTGCTCGTGTTCTGATGTGAACACGAGCAGACCACCACTTCGGTGGTCTGCTCGGTGGTGTTTGAACACCAAGGTGTTCGAACACCGAGAACACGAAGGTGGTGTTTGAACACCACCTCTCAAACACAAGGTTTGTTGGAGAAATCCAACAACTTTGTCAACAACTGTAACGTCAGATTTTTCCTCAACCAATGAATACCGGTTGAGCAAGAAGCTGACGTCACTGTTGTCCACAACTTGCTCTAAATTGTTATACATAAAATTGTGTAATTTTGCGCAAATGCATGTGACAGGTGCTTTAAAGGACTTATTCTCAATATAATATATAATTAAGAATTTATAATATAATGTTGGTTCCAGAGGTGAGGGTGGGGTTTCCTGGTATATCTCAATTAATAACATGGTGAATTTTAATATGTGTTATCTTACTCATTTTTTTTGTGATAAACCTACAAAAATGTTTTATACACTGGGTAGAAGCCATAAACATGTGAATTGTGATTTTTATCATTGTTTTTCGTTTTCAACTAATTAAACCATTGAGCTTTTCACTCATTTAACTTTGCTTTAAGTAAACGTTTTTACGATGTGAAAAGTAAGAGAGAGAGAAAGTAAACGAAAGGCTGTTTTGAGTTTCAACCATAGCACATGCAACAACGCACCACATTTTTAAAAAAACATTGTTACACTTTGACAAAGCCATGACTGGTTATCAAAAATAATAATACAGGAACATTCGATAGAAAACTTTACGTTTTATCCGAGTTACAATGTGGAAACCTCCTGCAGCGCTGCATAGATACAGATAAAAAATCAGTTTCACAACGAATGAGCAAGTCCGTATCTATTGTTGCGATGACAATAGCAACCTGCTGTTTCAACTCTGGCGAAACCTTCTGTTCTGAGGTTGCCATTTTGCTACAGTGAGTTCCCTAGCAGCTCATGTTCAAAACATCAATTGCTCGCCAATATATGGTGAAACTCTATGTGAATTATTCTGTTGAATAGTTCATAGGCTATGAACCAAACGATGAATCATAACATGTTCCTGTATTATTATTTATTACTTAGTTATGGTCTTGTCAAAGTGTAACTTTGCACCTGTTTTGAAACTTCCTATAAGCCATGGCAACGACCTCACTCTTCAAATATTAAAAATAAAAGTTATTTAATAAACTATTGTTTCTTATTTAACCTTGACATAGAAATAAGTGAGATTATTTAAAAAAAAAATAATATACAAGTTGAATGAAAATGTATTTAACTGTATTATCCACACACAGCCTTTGCCCAATATAAATTATAGTGATTACAAAAAATAGATAAATATTTTTTAATAAGTAATCTAAAATTCTCTACGCTAATAAGACTAATTTTTTCACATCACATAACAATAAACGTACGAGCTGTTAAATTACGTCTTTATAGAACGACTTAATTGCTAAAAAGTCACAAGTATGGGTTTCTCCCACTTTGAACGGGTATTTAAGATTAAAAACCGACTTCTGATTGGCTGATAACTTAACAATTAATAAGTCATTTCACACATGAATTAAGCTTAACATAGTAAAGGTTAGTCAAAAGTGTAAAGATCGCATAGGACTAAGAAAACGGCACAAATGGATCGTAAGCTTGTTGTTTATCTCCAAAGTTTAGAAGAGTTCCAACCTAAACGCAAAAAACATGATGTGGAAGTCAACTTCGGATTGCAAAGCATGAGTAAACATTGGATAAATTGTAATTTACCAAGTCGGAGTCAAACAATGTACGATATTGAAAAAAAATACAGGTTTAATCGATTCTAATACATCGTCAATGAAAAATTCTTGAAAGAAAAAGTGGTATTTGTGTCTTAAGTTAAGACACTTAACCCATAGTCACCGGTATGAGGATACCACATGAAATTTACTTTTAGTTGTTGTTTTTATTAATTAACCTAAAGTACTCGTAGTATATACACCCATAGACATTAGTTAAAAAAACACCACCACCATGCCACTCTTTCCTGACAGTCAGAGATTGTAAATTAAAACATATGTACCGAAAATTTTTTTGGTACTTTCCGGTTAGAGGGAGGCCAGTCTATTTGCTTGTACTTGGTTATGGGTTTATTTTGCAGGTTAGGTTAGGAAAACAAAATAAAATCATACATTCAATACGTTTCTTTGTTTTTCCTAACCCAACTTGCAAAATAAACCCATAACTAAGTATGAGCAAATAACATCATCAGACTGACCCCGCTCTAACCGAAAAGTACCAAATGTTTATTTTCTTACTGACCAAGTAGACTTTTTTGTACACCTTCACGATGTTTCGCCTCCCTGCTGATGTGTGAAAAAAGACTACTTAAGAAAACATTTTTTACTTTAAGAATTTTTCACTCGTGATAAATTGTCATGTTAGGTTTTCATAATCGGTACGGCTTTGAATAACTGGATTTTCTGTTTGTTTCATGAAATTGTCATATAAATTTAAATCTTTTTCAGTGAAGCTGTCGAGCTAACAGTGAAAGTGTCAAACAACTGGACAGCGTCTACAGCTACACCAATGAAAAATTTGTCCAAAAAGGAAGCATATGTTCCCAACAAATGTTGGTGTTTCAAGATGTCAACGTGTCCTGAAAAATGTGCTGATAATTATTGGATTGGGTTGCTTGACTGGATGGGACGATTGGGTATTGACGTGAGTATTACAAGCAATTTTGAAAACAAAATTTATAAGAAAATTAGGAGCTACTCTCCAATGGGTTATTGTACGATATAGATAACATGTCAGATTTGAATGAAAACTCTACTTTTAAGTTTCTTATTTTGTGGAAAAATAATGGTATATGCATCTGCACCCGCGGAAATACAATAAAAATTTTGCTGTTATGCTATTTTTTTTTTAATCTTAGGTTATTTAAACCTATAGCTCACGCCGAGTAATGCTTGTGTAAGGAGAGGGAGGTTAGGTTAGGGAGGCCAATGATCATTAATTGCATAATGGTGAATTTTACATTGAATGGTGATTTACAGTAGTCCTGAACACAGAATATAAGGTCCTGAACAGGAGAACCCCCCCCCCGTAGGCCACTTACACACAATTTTTGTTTAAGCAATTCAAGCAATTCGTAAACAACTGTGACCTCAGCTTCTTGCCTAACCAATGAAAACTGGTTGGTAAAAAAATCTGACGTCAAATTGCCTGAATTGCTTAATCAAAAATTGCCCGTGTCAGGAGACTTTTAAACTCTTATATTAATTTTTCGACATACCCCTGCTAATACATGTAAAAACTGATCAGTCAGATGTAACTATCTATAACACATACCAACATATTTATGCAAAAAATTAATTTGTTAAAGATAAAAAAACTTTTCTATTCGAGTTCACTCATGTTTGAATTTTTTTTGCTATATTTTATTAGATACAATTCAAGTTCAATCAAAAAGAACAGAAATTCGTTTTTAAGATTTATCCTCTTCACTCATCAATGGAAAACATTATGGAAATCGAGGAAGCATTAAGAAACCGATTGGGCATTGGACAATCTATGGGTTTCTTCAACTATTCAACGTTGACAGAAAAACAAATGATTTTCTATAGTGAAGCAAGTATAGAAAGAAAAAGATGGTCAATGATAGACACCAATGGGAAAATATTACAAAGCAAGACATGGGATAGGTTATTAGTTTGTAACCACTGTTTTTGTACCAAAAGCAACCCTGACAATACTGAAATTCCAAGTATGAATATGAAAATTAAAACAACAAACACATTGAAGGGCCTGGTGTAAAAGGGTGTAAGCAACATTTTTGACAAAAAGTGACCTAGAAGCATCTTCAAATGTGTTAGATACAATTTTATCTAACTAACGCCTAATTTTTAGCAAAACAAAAAGTTTACAAAAAGTGTGAAATGGCTCGCAAACAGCAAGTCAAATTCAGATTTTCAAACGCGTTTTGCTCAAAATTGTAAAAATGTTACTTAACACCCTTTTATACTTCAGGTCCTTCAATTATTAAAGAAAAATTACTATACTGAATTACTATATTGAATTACTTTTTCATTTTTCTTGCATAGACAAATCATCAAAGCGACAACTGTTCCGTTCTGAATAATATCGAAGTTGGTACATGTTTATGCTAACACCAAATTTTCATGTTCAAGAGCTGTTGATTTTATGAAACAACCTTATGTTGTCTAATGTTAAAACTAGATGTATAATTGTGCCATTTTTAATGTCTTTTGCGGTTAGTTTCAATGCATTTTTAAGGTATGTAAGTTATCCTAAAACATGTGTGTCAAAAAAACTACAAGAATGAAAGCAAATTGCATTATTATGAAAATTTTGGATGATGAATAGAAATAAAAACTGTTAGTAAAGCAATTCAAACAGGTAGTATTCATGAGTTATTATATTCATAATGCATTAAAAAGTAAGCATTTTTAATGTAAGCAAGCATTGTAGTAAGCACAGACTTTTTTGATATGAAACTAAAAGTATGATCGTACAAATAAGTATCACCAAACTGGCCATGTAACAATGTTTTTAATAACTTACTAAACATTTTTAAACTAAAACTTTTAGAACATTTTGTTATAAGTTATTTACAACAACGCAATAAGTGCAATAGCGTTTCTGTTTTGAATAAAAATAAAATATACTGTAGTTTCAGACAATCATATAGACTACATGGAGAGTCAACATACGCTTTCACAGATGCACATACAAGATGTCCCAAAAATAACTGCAGAGTTTTAAATGCAATTTGTTTTCTTTTTAGACTACCTTTGTCGGTGTTTTTACCATATTTGTGAAGCTACGTCTTTTATTCAGTATTAATTCAGTTGTTCATCACAAAGATCACACAACTTTACAAACGCACCAACTTTACAGACGCACCACATTACTGCTTCACCCACAGAAAATGCGAAGCCACCGAATAACAGAAGCCACAAAAGCAATTCATGTGTTATCCTTATAATTTATAAATGATTATAGTGTGGTGCGAGATGAAATTCCGTTTTGATAACTGCGTGGGTGTAAATAATGCATCACGCATTGACTTACACTTACGCGTAAATAAACTTGTCACAGTTTACTTTAAAATACATTACACATCTTTTTAAAAAATAAATCATTACTTAAACTCCACAGTTCTTTTTAGGACAGTATGTACTTTCATAATGAGTTAATTAAATCGATTGGTGTTAATACCTGATAACTTCATTACCGGTAATCTTAGTCATATCAACAGAATATCATGTTAGCACGATCTCGTAACATCTCTCCATTTGTAGTAGGCAAAATACACATTCAAGGGTTCATGCAGTGCACAGTCCACTAAGAAGCTAGACTAAACTATACTTGCACGCTACAGACTGGACACAAATAAAAAATTCTCATGTAATGTGGGAAATTAGAAACAACAAACTATTCAATGAAGATTCCAGTCTTTATTGAATACTTTTAGCACGTAATTTCTCATGTTTATCGTTGTAGTTTATGAGGAAACTGGCAGGAAATGCAAAGAAAAAATAATTCTCATCCCGTTTCCTATCTGTATTGCATTTTTTTATACAGGTTTATATAACAAAACTCCACATGATAAAATGCTTAGAAATATTTCAACTAACTTCTTTTGTTTTCAATGTAACAAACAGAATATTTCAGGTAATGCTTACCAAATAATTACATTCATTCAAAATCTTAAACTATGAAACACGATTGATATAAAACTACAACTGATGAGACAAAATGCGGATATACTTAAAATTTTATTACAGCCAATGGATGTGTCGAATGCCTTCGAGATGATCAACTCGAAAAATTGAAACTTGTTTTGAAACGTATGAATGTGACAAAAACATGGAATTTATTAGGGGCGTACCCTGCTCGAAACATGGAACCCGAGCAGAGACGTACCCTGCTCGAAAAAGCCTCAAAGTCGAACCGCAACTTCTCTGGATAGAGAGATCTCAAATGAGATGGCTTGGGCATGTCCTGAGAATGCCTCGGGAACAACTGGCCTACCGGATCTGGAACCCACTTCCAGTCGACAAAAGGTCTAGAGGGAGACCAAGAATCAGATGGCGAGACAGCTCTTCAAAGTCTGTGAGAGGGTCTCTCTCAACAGCCGGGTCGATGTTTGTGCGGCGGCAAAGGATCAGACAAGATGGCGGTTCGTGCTGCGTGGGCTTGCCCACCGCACAAAACGACCGGGACCGCATGTGGCCTACATGTTTACACAAATGTGTTTAATACAGCCACCCTCCATAACCACGCAAGCTTACAATCGCTTGTACAGACTGTCATGAACATCAGACCCCGTTGCACCCACATGTCACAAAAATATTGCAACATGTCATCTCAATTCCACAAGAATGTTGCAACCGATGTAACAATGTGGTGTGTTACGTTAGCTGTTGTGGATTGCAGGATAGTGTATCACTACCCTGCACTACACAGGTTATCTACTCTAAGGTTCTAAACCACTACCACAGTCTTATGTCTTAAACCACTACCAGTCTTTTTTAATTTTTATTTCGGTTGCATTGTTGAAAATAAATGAAACGACACTGGATTCTGACCATTGGCTGACTAAATTCGACCATTGGCTACAACTTTCAAAATATGATTTGGTAGCTACGACTCATAGTTTTCGATGTAACAATTCAATTTTCGTGAAATGATTTTTCAAGATCAATGAAATTAGCACCATTAGAAAGGTTCCTCATACGCAAACAATGTATGTGTGACACATTTGTTTGTCGTATTCTTTGTTTTCATGATATTTGAGTGTGTCACGATAAATGAACCACGTCGTATAGATTTGATAATACTTCTTCACATCTTTTAAAACTACAGTAGAGCGTGGATTATCCGAACGTCGAGTGTGGGAACAACCGGATATCCGAACAGCGGTAATCGGGTAGATGTGCAGATATTCCACTTAAATTTGTGCTAGTCGATTCGAGTGGATAGGGTTCTGATAATTATTTCACTTTGGTTAAATAAAATACTAAAGCGGAAGCGAACAGTATTATCCATGAAAGACAATAACTAAAAGACCGAGAAAACTTTGTGTTTGTTTTTTTAAAAAATGTAGAATACACATGTAATATAATATTAACATACAATATACCATACTCGTAAAAATAGAATTATTTTTTAATATATGCACATAAACTATTAATGTCTTATCATGCAAACAAATCAATTTTAGGAACACCCATGACACCGAATTAGTTCGGATAATCGACACTCTATTGTATGTGTTAAATTTTGCGTAAGCCAATTGTCACATAGTTTGCATCTACTGCCATTGTCTTATTTTTTATGTATTTACAAAAATATAAATTCACCGCGAACAATAGAATTCAAGACCGTTTTTTAAGGTGTGAATACTAAACGTGAACACTAAATGAATAATGAATGTAAACATGTTTACAGAAATATTATTGCAATATTTGTTAGTGAATGACAATGTAAAAATCACAAGTTTGGAATAATCGTCTTTCTCTTTCCTGTTTATTGTAGTGTTTATTTTGTAGAAGTTTGCATTTCAGTGCACCCAGTATTTTAGGATATCTACATGACCATATTAAAAATATTTTTTATATACAATTTTTTAAAAAAATCATCAAATGTACGTATATAAAGCATTGTAGGTGGAATAAGTGTTGTGGAATAATTTCTCATCATGAAGTGGATCAGGTAAGCAAACTTATTTTAACTTTTAATACAATCTGAAAGATTTGAACGCAATTTATCAACTGTGAATCAAACATTATTTTTATCCAGGAAAAAATTTATAGCCAATATTATTTTAGTCGTAAACCTTGTAGAGAATTAACTTATGAAATTAACTTAAACAAAATAATTATGCTTTTTTTAGAATTTTACTTCAAACAAAGTATCACACATTCGATACATATTTTAACTTTTCAGCATATCAATTTTAATAATTGTTCCTACTCTATGTTTGAGTAACGAAGAAGAATGTAAGTGAATTACCAATTTTTTTTAATCAATTTTGTGGCATTATTACGAAGCATAAAGTACATCTCAAAATGATAAGAGCCACTTATGTTTGCATTGTTTCAATGAACAGTATTAATTTTACATCAACAAAATATTAACCAACAGCGGTGCTGTTTTCATTTTGTTTTTGTTATGTACGAAGTGAGACAAGTTAATTCTCGAAATGGCTGTATAGTATCGTCTGTAAAACATCGTGCGCATAAACACGTTCCTGTGTGTGTTTGGTCATATTTAACTAATGCATGTTAAAACCGTAAACCAATTGAGTCATTAGTAACTGAGCAGTTGCGAAAACAGTACAAGTGTGTGTGAGAGTTTTGGCGTAAAATGACTGATGAAATTTGGAGCACCGCATTATGCAAGCCATTGTGCGCACAATGATTAGGACGTCCAAGCCAAAAAATAAATTGCCATGTTCGATCATTCACTTGATTCATCTGATTTAGCCCCTTGTAATTTGTGGTGTTTCCTAAAAAATTAAAACGGCCATGAAATGACCAAGATTTTCAGACATTTCTGACATCCAACGTAACGCAACAAAATAATTCAAGAGTGCTCTAGAAAATAAGTTCTAGCAACTTATCTAGCAATGCCAACAATGATAAAAATGTGTTGTACATAGTTACAGACGAAATAAACCGGTACTTTGAAGGTGACAGTAGCCGTAAGTGCAAAAGTGTGTACATTTTTTCGTACGCATTCCGGGAATTAAATTGTCACACTTGTCCTGGTGACTGTAACAATTGCTTTTAATACATTTATGTCATTTTCTGCAACAATTTACTTGTGCAGAAAGTAAATTGCACAAGTAAATTGCAATTGAAACGTTGGATGGTTAGAAGTGGTGTTTTTACCCTGTTCGTTAAGGTAGGAATTTTTAATTTTTATTATTTTTTCCTATTTTTATTTTTGTCACAAGGGAGTGTTATAAATTATAAAAAAGTGTTTTAAAAAATACTGCATTGATGCAAAATAAACATTTCCCGTTGAACAATGTAAACATCAATTGCTCTAACATTTTGAGATGTTGTAGTTTATAAGGTTATGAACTACACCATCTAACGGATTCGTGAAGATTTTCTTATTATTGTCTTAAAATAGCTTCCTATAACTTTAACTTATTTTGACCGAGTACAATTTTACTTATTGCTTTGTAGCTGATGGATGTATGTCATGCATACCAGATGATCAACTCGATAAGTTAAAAATCCCTTCCACGGATCAGAATATAGAAGTCCTAAAAGATGCATACTATTCGTATGACGCATATATTAACTAATTCTTTTACTCACGTAGAAGATTAGCCAATTACAAGTAAAATGTTCAACTTGTGTATTTTGATACTGGATATTCTATTTTAGATTAATGAAATCCCAACTTGATATCCCCAAGACAAGTGAAAAGAAACGCATCAGGGTTACACGTTACATTACTTTTGATGACATATCAGCATGTCCAATCACGTCTGCTGATGGAATCCAGTGCTGGAAATACCAATTTCCATTCGGATTTAACTCTATGTTTAGTGGATCTTTCAACCGACTTTTCTCGTAAGTCTATTCTACTGCGTATTAAACTTACTATACAGGAAGACAACAAAAGTCCTGTTTACAGTGTACTATCTTGATAATCTATCCTAATATACGTATTTAGGCTATCATTTGTCATTACCGGGATGATTATAACAGAACCTTTGTTGTCACTCTGTATATAGTACGTATTAAACTTAATATGATCAAAATCATATTTTCATACTAAGACTGAAAAAATGGCTGCAAATGGATATCAATAACCAGTTCCATTCGGAAACGATACTTCCTGATTTTTGTGATGCTAATATCAACGAATTTCACCCAGTTCCTGATATACCGGATTTAACATCTTCCCAAAATCTGATCAAAGCACCCGAGTGCCAATGCGATAAAAAAAATACAAACGAGACAGCAAGATTACGTATACATATGCTTTTGTTCGTAAAATACGATATAACACTTCACCAATGCGAAGGAAAAGAAGCAGAAGTCGTAGATGTATGTTAGAAACAATACAATGTACAGTGTAATCTGGTTAAAATAATCACGGATAATATTATCAATCGCCTATTGTTGTCATAATCAGTCAGTCCCAAAACACTGTTTACTGTAGTTTATTTTGCTCTATTCTTTAATTTGTTCAATCGGTTATTGTTATCAAAAAACACCAGTTCCAAAGTGATCATAATAATCGGATTACACTGTATATGTTAAATATCAAGCAATGCTTTAAACTTATCAACAATTTCTTATAGGTGAAACGTCAGATGCAACAAACGTCGCTTAAATTTCTGAGATGCCGTCCAGATGGAGTTTTTTGCAATTGTTTACAAAAGAGCAGACTCATGGCAAATTTGCTGTTTGAAAGCGTTGAAAAAGTTGTTCAGTGTTTCACAACGACAATGTTTAAAAAATATCATTTGGAAATTCCGTTATTCAGATGTCCATCCAATGAAACGTCTGAAACTGTGGAATAATTCAATAAATATACTAATACAACATTGTACAGTAGAACGAACCATCTTACGGATTCGAGAAACATTTTTTTCATCTGAGTTGTAAGAAAAGTGCAGCATTTCTTAAATGTTACTTCTAGTGAAAGACCACTAAACACGCATTAATTACTCTAATGCGTGTTATTTTAAGTATATCTGTGGTACGATGACATTCTTATAGCAGAATCATCTAAACTCGCAAAATTTCAGGTGAGAAATAAAATGCGAAAGATACACATGTGAACTGTTTATACAGTCATCACTGCTGAGTTTAAAGATGGTTCTGTAAAAAGTGGCTGGCATTATCCCCTCTCATCACCTTCTCTCTCTCACACACACTTTTCTTTTTCCTGTGTTTCTTTCTAACCTGAAAAAGCGTCTAGAAAGAAGAGAAAACATTGCGGAGATGTTAAAACCGTCCACCCACTCAGCAACTTAAAAAGTTTTTCACTTAAGATTATTTTTCCTGGTGATAAATAAAATTTCATTTTATAGTGTTCGGAAATATCTCACGTCACATTATTCTAGTATGAAAAGTTCATTCCTATACATTGTTTCATGCTATTCAAAATTTCTATACATTTTCATTCATTGTTTTCCAAACTAAAATATATATATAAAAAAATGTCCCGACCGACACTATAACCCACACTATCATTATATTATTCTTTATATTCATGTTTATTCCCACGAAATATGCGCATAATAAAATAGGAACTGTATTCAGTTTTCACTTACATGTGACGTGTGAAGATTTACTTGGGAAAAAATACATTAAAAAAAATGTTACCAAGAGTTTTTATTCGTTCGCAGTCACTGGAACCTTTCAAGCTATAATGGAAAAAATTTGTTATTCAGTTCAAGTAGCTGCATGAAAATGCATTAGACATTTTTTTTCAATAGAAATGAATAACAAAGACCTACAATATGTATGCAACTCCATGTAAATAGAGCGGGTTGAGTGAATGTTATGAATCATTTGCTCAGCATGAAGTCAATCAGGTAACATTTCGGTTGTTTTTTTCTTTAAATCCCACGAGAATTAAATTATTGCAGAGTATTAGGAACAACATTTTTAACTTCACTGAAAATACTATAATACACATTAGTTTATTTAAAAATATAATTTTATATACCGTAAATAAGTTTATAATAAATCGAATAATATATCAAAAAATCAAAAATACATTTTTATTTATTTATTTATTAACTGAAAACAATCCGATAAGATCGATGCAACAAAAACTAAATTAAGTTTTTAAAATTTTTACAAAATAGTTTTTAGAAACTACTGATAAAAAAGTTTTAGAATTTTTAAAAATTATACAAAATTCTTAACCTAATCCAAATATACTATGTCAATATTTCAGAATCATAACGATATTACTAATAAGCGTTGCTACTACAGTTTTGAGCGAAGAAAGTGAATGTGAGTTTTTTAAAGTAATTATTTATTATAAAATATTTAAAGTATTTTTAATCACTAAATTTACTGAGATCACTAAATTAAGGTAACTGGCTAAGGAATGATATTTGGGTGAGCTTTAGGGCCCATGGGATTTCTGTATAAAAACTATATATTTGTTATCATTTGGGAATGATATGTGCATCTACTTCATACGACTCATAAGCCGTTTATTATAGCTTATGTCCAGTGGTGCTTGTGAAATGTTAGGTTAGGTTAATTAATCAATCACAATCGCATATAAGTTAAATTTTCTTGTTTTCACCAGTACAGATCTATAGTATATTTTTCCACAAAATAAGAAATTCAATCACGTGCATAAATTTTATGCAGAAATTCCATAGGCCATATACTAAAGTTTTTCCATATTTTAAATTCATAAAAAATGTTTAGCAAACTAATATACAGTGCATCAGTTAATTATAATTAATTTATTTTGATTTATTTAAACTACCATTGTAGCAAATCAATGTTCGCAATGCCTTCAAGATGAACAAATCGAAAGGCTTATAGTTGATTCCGAGAAATTCAAAGAACCAAAAATATTATACGCGTATTACGGGTATATTATTTTTCTCTTAAAACTAAATTCTAATAAATTAATATCACTGTTTTAACAAAGTGAAAAAAAACCGGTTTTATTTTAGGTTAATGAGAACGGAAATTGACATACTTGATGAAAATTTGTGCCCAAACGGTATACTCGAAACCGACACAATTGGAGATCCTCAAGAAGTAAAAGTATGTGCGATCGATAAAACTGAAGGAAAACAATGCTGGCAATATGAATTTAAATTTAATTTCACTACTTTCTTCCGTGCCAGATGTCAAAATTCCTTGTCGTAAGTATTTAATCAACTTTATATTAAAAATGTATATTTGAACATTATTAATTGTGGTATACGGATTGAGGGGCTAAAGAAACATTTTTTGGAGAGCCCGAACATAGATTTTTTTTTAGGCTTCTTAATAACAATGTCAATAACGTAAATCAAACTGAAAATTAAAGATGTGCCGATATATCAAATTTCAAGTGAATTAAATCAAACATACGAAAATTTCTAACGAACAAGTAAACAACTGTGCTAAACTAATATACAGTATGTCCGAGTAATTTAGTAACAAATTTGTTGATTGGAACAAACCATAGGGATGATATTTCATTGTAATATCGTAATCAATCACTACATAAGATATAACGAATATCTCCTGATAGAGTTTTCCGGCTCTGTGTAGTACGTATAACTACGTATAACTCAAATTTTTTGAGATTTCGGAAAGTGAATATTGACCGCAAAAAAGCTTTATCAAACAAACATAAATTATACACACAAACATTTGTCAATAAACAGTTGTAATTAAAGGAGGATTTTTTGTACTAACGATAAAAATATGACAAACTAGAAATTATCACTTCTTTCCTAAATAATGGCTACTATTTTAACTGTACCGATTCTGAGTGAAATGAAAAACATTTTCATTAAAATAAAACTGCATGATAAATAAATCATCCTTTATCCCAAATAATTTCAAAATATTTTGAATTAACTAAATGATAAGGCGCAGTTTAATTACGGAAAATACAACTTTTGTTTAAAACTATTTTCATGGAAAGAGTAAAAGAATGGCTTCAGAAGGATATTGATGACGACATCAAGTTAAATTTAACAACTCCTGCTTTCTGTGCTTCTGACAATGAGCTGGATCCGGTTCCCGATATTCCGGATTTGACATCGTCCGAGGATCTTATCCAAGACCCTAAATGCCAATCAGATGGTGGAGAAGATACCGACATTTTTCTAAGAATCGAGCCTACATTGACCGTATACAAAGAAATCATAGTGCACCAATGTGAAGGAGAAAAAGCCGAAATCCAATCTGTATGTAACTAACAATATATATAAAAAACAATTTAAGAATTATTCTAAGAAACAACTTAAATTAATCATTTCATTTAACCATTACAGGTAAAGGAGGGAGATACAGTGTATAAGGTTGAAAGATGCTTTCCGGATGGAGTTTTTTGCAACTGTTTGAAAGAGGGCAAACTGATGGCGAAAATTCTTCTCAAGGCCCATCAATCGATTTTTCAATGTTTCACAACGAAAATGTTCCACACGTATCAATTAGAAATTCCGTTACTTAGATGTCAGTAAACAGGAAGACTCTTTTAATATGATTTTTAAAGGCCCTTAACTCGTCACTTTGAATTTTGGAGTTTTTTGATGATTTACGTCATTGGTTCTACTTTTGTCAATACTAATCGACGACAACTGAAATACCTCATGCATAGTTTCTCAACCATTTGAACCATTAAAGTGACCAGCTACAAGCCCCTGAACTCTAGCCACAAACCAGATTCTAAGATCACATTATGTCTATTTCGAATACAGTATAACTTTTGCTCTGATTTATAATGGAAAATGTCATATTTTGTTTTATTATACTTTATTTCTGCAAATTGTAATTTGTTTAAAAATAAAACATCCGGGTTTATATAGTATTTGTGTATATAAGCCACTAACAAAAATATCCGGCGTTGCCCGGGTAAATGTTGACTCGTTAATGTTGCCCGGGTTAATGTTTAATTGGAGATGTTGACTCGTTTTTTGACAAAACATATAGTGATCTCCTGCAGTTTATGCTTAGACAAAATCTAAGAATTTCAACCACTAATTCCCAGTTCAGTACTCAAAAAATTCATAAAAAATGGTAGTCTAAGAATCTGACTTAAACCATAAAGTTAATACTGCTTTTTTCAATCACCAATTACTTCCAAGTCACAGAGCCGAACATGATCCAAGATATCGAGATGTAATCAACCAGGACGAACGGGATCTCAACAATTACAACCCTAGTCTTTATAACATCATTATAGTACTTACTGACATTTCGAAGACATTCAACACTCTGTTGTGAAGTTAAGTGCTAACATCGGTGTTTCAATCAATACAATAGACATTTTGATCAACTACTTTTCAAATAGATCTTTCTGCATAGGTGATGCCACTGACTCAAAATCCAATTCATTCCATGGTGATGAATTGGATTCCCCTAATGGTCCAAGGTTCCCCTAATGCTACAATTTTTTTCAGATAGTGGCCAATAAATTACACAATTTAAATCTTGGTGCTAAACTATACACGTATGTTGACGACAATATTCTGTTCTACATGTATCCAAAATTTGAAAACCATGTAAGTGAACAGTTTGGTAACCAAGACCTTGATACAATCACACATTGGAATCGTAGCCATGGTCTGACCGTTAATCATCTTAAAACAAAAAAATTTAACTGTAACCAATCCTTATCCTGATGAGTCTGCTTTTATTCAAATCTTGGGTATTTGGTTCAATAGATCTAAATTTTTCATTTCATGTTGAAAAGATGACCTGTCGTCTTAATAAACAAATTTATTTGACTAGACGCATTACAAACGCCATTAGTTACAGGGAAAAGATTATGTATCTCACCTAAAAAATAAACCCAATTCTTACATATGGGATTGTTATTGAGGTGATGCACCTTTATTCCGCTTACGTCGCCTTCAGGTGGCATATAACCGGATTGTAAGGATTTTTTTTAGTCTAAGACGATATTGTTCCATCTCATCCTTCTTACGTACTAGACATTTATTTACTATTCAACAATTAATTTTATATCACCGACTGGTAGAGATAAGTAAGGCCCTGCGTTGTGATGACCACCCGCTTTCCTCTCTCCGTGATTTGGTGATTGCTGAACCCAAAACACGTATCCAATATCAGTATACCTTTTCCCTACCCACTGTATCCAAATATATACACGTTTCCCATTCAACACTTTGAATTCATGGAACTCACTCACCACTTCCATCCGCAAAATCACATTTTTATGTTCAGACGTCAAATGTATTACGGTCTGCTCTCACTTTAAATCAAGGCTGCAAAAGCATATCTTGCATGGTATGTAAATACCTTTCTTTTTTTGTACTTTATCCCGTTTGAGATGTAAAATTTTCAAAAAATAAATAAATAAATAAATAAAATGTGTGTGCATCGCAAGTGACAGCCATTCATTATTGAAAAATAACGCTGAACACAAAGTTCGATTTAGAGAATTCATCGATGTTTTGTGTAAACAATGTTTCGTGACATTAGTATTTTAAATGGTACGAGTATATGTATTATCAATATACAAAAAAGTACACCTGTGCTGTAACACGGAGGCAAGAGATGAAGGAAAGGTTCCGGATTAGTGATACAAACTTTAGATACATTACTACAAAACTAACATATTTGTACTTTTTACGTTTACAACAACTCTATCTAGTGATAGGATGCTACAATTATGACGTTTCGATTTTAAAAACCATCAATAATAGCTGACTTGAGAATACTGCGCGACGGGCAGGGCTAAAGCGTCCATGACACACACATAGCTAGCAATAAAAAAGCTTTACTTTAAAAAGACTTTCACTTGTTGGCTATAAAACACATATACAGCACACATCTGGGTAATTATTATAAACTAGCATAAAACCTTTCATACAACAGGCTAATTAGCTAATTGGATTTAAAGAGCATCTCATGTTGCTTTGCAACATTCGTCAAATAATTTTATAACTCATGTTGCTTCGCAACATGAGTTACAGGTGTTTAACTAATTTAATAAGTTAATTTAACTCATATTGCTTGACAGTCCTAAGACAGGCTGCTTCTTTTAGCTTCCTGCCTTCTTTTCACACTGTCCCAAGGACAGTGTGAAAAGAATGCAGTGATCCTAATATTTTCCTTAAACACCACATGTGACAAAGGGGACAGCCGACCATCCTACATTTCTGAATCCCCACACACATTTATGCGATTCTCGCTTTATACTGCTCACTCACGAGTGAAACTAATATGAAACGTATAAAAAAAATTTTGATTCGCTCATCTCCTCACAGTATACACAAAAAAATAAAAAATAAACAACAACATCGAAATAGAGGACCGATCAACATAAATGAAAGTAGAGGACAGTGCGGTGAAATAAAGAACTGTCCTCTGAAATAAAAAAACGTATAGTGGTCACCGTACGTATTGTACCGTTTACAGTCGTTTATAAGAATATACTGTCTAGTCAGTCCAATGTACCAAAAAACGCATAAAACGAAAAGACCTTCGGGTACTTTCCTGTTAACGATGCCCCCCAGCTTCTACTTGGTGGTGGGGTTATTTTCCAAGTTAGGTTAGGAAAAAAAACAAAACCGTACATAAATCATACTTATAGAGTATGGTTCATGTACGTTGATTTTATTCCCTAACCTAACCTGGAAAAAAATCCATAAAAAAAAACCCAGTTTATACCCAAGTAAAAGCTGGGGCATCGTTAACAGGAAAGTACAGAATTTCGCATAAATAAAAAACCACAGTCAAATGCAAAAAATATAAAATACGTATAATATAATATATAAATGACATATAAAAGTAATTAAAAGTACGCATATATAAATGAATAAATTGAAACTTGTAGAAATAAAAAAATAAAATTACTCAAAACTCGCATAAATCAAATATAGAATTACTCAACAATCGCATAAATCACATAACATAACAATCGCATAATTGATTTGCATAAATCAAAATTAGAATGAATCGCATAAATTCACATAAATCGAAAGGTGCAAAAATCAAAAATAGAATTGCTCAAAACACGCATAAATTGAATATCAAATTACTCAGAGTGCATAAATTTTAATTTTCATAAATCAAAATTTGCATAAATTGAAGCATGCAAAAATCAGATTTTTTGCATTATGTATGTACATACACTATATCTGTATATGACAGTACAGTATATAAAGAGTATACTTTAAAAGCATTTTTAATGTACCGGCACTTGCTTTTAAATTTATTTCAATAGCAACCAATGCATTTTTGAGACTTCCACTATCATTTCATTTATTAACTGAACAAAACCTCGTTACTCAAAGGTGTTATCAGATTTGTTATGATATATTCAATAATATTTCTTAATTAATTTAGGTTTAAAACTACTTACCACTTGATGGGTTTCAATTCAAGCAATGCATCCACAACTTCGATGATACTTCCATTTTAACATAACTTGCTTTTTTTACCTATCGATACTTTTGGTTCTTTGTTATTATAGATTATTGATTTTAAATACCATACTGTACTGTATAGTTATCGAACTATGTAAGTACACTATCCACTATCTACACAATAATTTCCACGTCCACATATCACAACACATACATGTTAACTTCTCCTAAAATGAATTCACCCAACAACACATCATTATACGTATATTTGCATATTCTACGTTCATTCGGAACTAAAATAATTGGATTATGACTTTTTATCCTGTTGCTGTAATAAAAAATTCATAAACAAAATCTCAATCTTTGTGAAAAAAATATAATGTAAAAGTTGAATTAAAAATGTTCAATATGATGTTAACATGCAAATTTAACATTTTTTTTTAAAATGTTAAATTACATTTATAACATATTGTCTAACATATGTTATAAATATGACATATTTATATATTTATAACATCTTTTTGATGCAACAACTTGATGTTCTCAGTTAGTCATATTGTATTTTTGGTACTTTCTTTTAACACAGAAGACGGTGTGTTTTTTACTGCAATTGAAACTATTAATTATTTTTTTTAAAATTATAACATGTGCGTTGCTTTAATTAAAAGCATAACACCTGTGTTATATTTTCAAAATGTTCAATTATAAAAATGTCAAATTTTTATAATTTAACATTTTGAAAATTTGTTGCTTTAATAAGACTAACGAGAGACATTTGGGTTTAAAAGTCGCACCGACTATCTGAAAGCTTGTCATTTAGCGTCCACAGATGACACGGAACTCAACAATAACATACAATGTTGATAAATTAGAACGTAAGCTTTACAAACCTTAGTTTGCACCGGGTCGTTATGACACGATTCTCTAACATCTCTGAATGAGAAGCAGGAAGAAGACACCGTCCGCGTAGAGGTTCATACAGTGGGCAGGTTGCTAAAATGATACTTAAAAAGATTAGATACGATAGAATAAATGAAATAAGCACAAAGAAACAACATAAATACAAGGGTGTCTCAAACACTGTATACACATTTCTACAGTCGGTACTTTCTGGTTATAGCGAGGTCCGTCTGATGTTGCTATTTGCTTATGGGTTTATTTACTTGGTTATGGGTTTATTTTGCAAGTTAGGTTAGGAAAAAC